>JAJJWW010003072.1:28298-62832 GCA_023531295.1 Papaver armeniacum | reverse complement strand
TTATTAAAAAAAAAAAAAAAAAGTTAATAATCTTTTTGGATGTCAGCAACGAGAAATTTGAGGAATTTCAGTTACCATACAAATTAAAGGATAAAGATTTTCTAACGACATTGGGAGTATTAGAAGGTGCCTTTGTGTACTTATTAAGTTAGGGTTGAATTTGAAGTTTGGTTGATGAAGGATTATAGAGTTCCAGAATCTTGGACTAAACATTATAGCATTGTCCCTGAGAGAGTTTGGAATATTGAATATTTGAGGCTTTTATGGTCTTTTAAGAACGGTAAGATTATACTGTATACTAACGATAACTTAGTTATATATGTCCCCAAGGATTCAAGTACTAGAGGATTAATAAATTTTAGTAGCTCAAAAATTTACCAAATAGATTTTTATGGAAACCCTAGTTTCACTCAACTCCAGTACTTATGTAGGTGTAGAAGATAGGATGATGAAGAAAAGGCCTAAAAAGAACAAATAAGAGTATCTATCAAAGGTTCTTGTTATCTTTAATTAGATTTTTCATGGCTGATATAGGATTGCAACTGTTTAGTGAACAATGAGAAGACAAAGTTAATGTTGGAGGCCTTATTTGTTGGAAATTTTGGGCTAAAAGAGAGGATGAAATAATAAGAGAAATGTTGTACTTCCGGCTTCAAGGCTCGATTAAGATTCTTTTAGACAATTATTTCTACCCTCCCAATATCAATTGGCGATTACAATGGTATGCGAAATATTGCCGTCAGGATACAATGAAGCCCTATAACAACGTAATTGGATTCAAGGTTTGTACCCTTGACCCAACCAAGAACACACAAGAATAGGATTCTAATGATGCTTAGAAGAAAAACATAAATTATTTGATGTTTTTCATTGTTTAGAATGGGAGAATGCCTTCACTATTTATAGGGATATTCATGCCTATAGGAGATGTCTCTTCACTTCCAAAAGACACATAAGGTGTCTATTGGGAATGGTTGTCTTTTATGAACCATCACACCTATTAAAGGTGTCTCTTCATCTCCAACTAACATCCATTGTGTTTATCCAACACGAGAATACTTCCCCGTCATAGCGGCAAACCAAAACATAAAACCATTTTATTTTCTAAGATATTGAAAATATCCAACATTATTGTTCTGTAATGAACACAAGAAAGTTGAGAGTGGCCAACGCGATTTGATGTGGTATCCGAGGAATTTTCATAGCTAATAAAAGCGTCTAAGTTTTCACTGGGTGACTGCGTACTCTTGTGGATAGAATGAGTAATGAGACAAGTAGGTTTCTGATTGTTGTGAAAGGGAAGAAAGACATGATGCAAATGTTTTGTCGGTGATCTGTTAGACGTTTTCAATAAAACATCTTCATGCAAAAAATATTCATATTCATTTTGGCTTTAAATCTGACAGTACATCTTCGATTTATGTGAATGATAAAATCTTGTTTGTAACCTCCCGATTATCAAGAATGGTAGTGCTAAAACGTAAGCTCATCGATCTATGCCTCGGCCTCAGCCATATTGGTATCTTGGCGATAATATTTTGGATGAACCACGTTGTAATACTGGGGTTCTCCGCAACATGTCGCAATGTTCCATCTCCAGTTTTTCATCGAAAGTGTTGCAGGGGTTGGTGGTGGTGGCTAGAGGTGTAAAACGTGCCGGCCCAGCACATCCCATCCCTCGAAGTCGCGTGCTGCGTGTTGGGTCAATAATAGATTCAAACGTGATGTGATGTGTTGTGCGTGCTAAATAACATGCCGTGTGTTGTGCTGTGTCAGAAAAATAAACGTGTTGTGTCGTGCTGTGTTGTGCTAGCAATCTTATTTTATGTTTTCCAAAGTAAATATTTTTTAGATATTTTAGTTAGTACATGTATTATTATTGAAATAAATTAGCATAACGAAAATAAAATGTCAAAAATTGGATAAAACAATAATTCTCTTGGAAAATATGCACCAAATGTGATATATTGTATAGTATTTTATGCATGGTGTGGTGTGCTTTCTTCGCGTGTCGTGTTTTGCTGTGCTGCATGCTAACACGTGCCACATATTGTGCCGTGCCGGTGTGCCTATTTATCTGGCACAACAAAACACATTAAACTAACGTGATGTGCCTGTGCTATGCCGATCACGTGATGTGCTGAATTTTAACGTGCTATGACATAAACGTGCTTGCCCGACCCAATTTACATCTCTAGTGGTGGCTAGGTCTGCAGTCTGCTTAAGAACTGGCCAACTTTGCCAATATTTGGACTTAACATATCCAAAAAAGCACCACCGATCATTCATTTAATTAATGTATGCAGATGATTTATTGATCACATACAAAGCTTCGGACTGAGGTAACCAACTCCTTAAAACTCGCTCTCCACTCCTATAGCACTTCCGCGAGGACAAGTAATCAATACTACCAAATCAAGAATCATCCATCACCCAAACCTAGACCCAACCAAGATAAAAATCTTCAAAGAATTCTTCAATATGCCGGCTACAACAAAACCACCAACCTATCTAGGAGTCCAGTTCAAACATGGAAGGACATCCATTCAAACCTTCGCTCCCCTCCTACAGAGATTAGCCCTAAGCTAAAGGATGGATGACAAAATGCCTAACTCCAGCCGAAAGACTCACTCTAATAAAAACCTCAATAATCCCAACCTCAAATCACATCATGCAAACACAAAACCTACCCACCAATATTCGTAAACAAATAGATCGTATCACCAGGAATGTTTTCTGGGGACACGACTCAACAACTAAAAAACTTCACCCTATAGGCTGGCATAAAGTAACAAAACCATTATCATAAGGAGGATTAGGAATAAGGAAGAGCAGTGATCATAATAAAGCACTTCTCATGAAAAGAATTTGGAATCTACATGAGCAACCTAACTCTATCTGCGGAAGTTTGTTTAGTGCAAAATATCTTGATCAACAACCAATTCTACAAGGCATTGATTTTATACCCTCCTCCTCCAGTCCTCAGTGGAGACAACTGGCATCAATAGTCCCTACCATGCAGCATCTAATATTTCTTCGTATTGGAAATGGATTATCGACCCCAATAGAAGCCAATTGAATTCCATACTCAACAAATCTAGACCCAACATAATGTTACCCAATCTGAATGATAGCGGATATCATCGGCCCAATATCCCATTCCTGGAATCATGAAAAAATAAACACCATTCTCAGTCCTATAATCCAAAAAATCATAAACATCCACCTCCCAAAAAATAGTCCCCAGGATAAAATTATCTGGCCACACTCAAAACTGAAACTACACTACCTCTTCAGATACAAATGTCTAACCCAAGGTCAACCAAATCACACCCTCTACCACCTACCAAATTTCTATGGACTTTACCGCTTCCACCAAAAATTCGGCTTTTCTTGTGGAAATCCATCAATTAAGGATTACCAACCTTCTCTCTCTTACATCACATGTATTTGACCAACTCAGACATATGTCCAAGATGCAACACAGATCCAGAATTGGCAAGTCACCTTCTAATTCATTGTCCAACGACAATTGATTCATGGAACACCTTATTCAGTCAACTTACAGATTCACCTAACTCCAATACCCCCCAACTTTCATCTTAAAACCCCAAATAACCATTTCCCAAATCCTCCAACAACCTGCATCAAAGATCTCGTAATCTCCTCTTTCTCGTTTCCTTTTTGGACCTTATGGCTGGCTAGGAATGATCTAATATACCAACAAAAGCAAACAAACTCAGAAGAAATCCTAGCATGAGCACAAAAACTGCAACAAGAATACTATGAGGCTCTACACTCTTCACCACCAATCATTCCAGGAGATACACCGATATTTAACCATCCAATAAGAGATAAAAGGATATCAAGAATATCGGTAAAATGGTCCATTCCAAACATCAACTGGATCAAGATTAACACCGATGGAGCAGCCGGAGGTCATCCAGGATTTGCAGGGGCAGGGTTCATCTACAGATATTCAGACGCACGAACTTTATTGGCTCTAGATCAACCACTAGGAATTACAACTGCTTTAACCGTGAAAACTTGGGCTATGCTTTTAGCTTCAAGAACAACAACAAAGTGACAATGGCCAAGAGTTCTCTTTGAAACTGACTCAGAAAACTTGTTGCGATTCATCACTTCCTCTACACCTCCACCTTGGCACTTAGCAGGAATGATTGAGGAAATAAAAATTAGATTTCAATAGATTCTGTAGGATGCTATTCAACACAACTACAGAGAAGGAAATCAAGCAGCTGGCAGATTGGCCAATCATGCGGCCGATGGAAGTCAAACAGGAAGCTCGTCAACCAAAACCTGAAACCATGCAATCCCCTCTTTTATTAGGCAAATTTTATTTCATGACACGTACCCACGACAAATTATAAACTAATTTCTTTTAATAAAATACATGCTTCAAAAAAAAAATCTCACTTGTTGCACCGCTTCACATCTACTACCGTTAAAATAATAATCAGAAACCGAGAATCTAGGGCATCTAGATAGACATTGACTACACAGACGATACTATTTGTTGACTGCCAAATACCTTTGACTTCGGTTTTGTGTGATTTATTTGCCCATAAATACCTAATTTTGCTTCTCCTCAAAATTCTCTCGCGCCGCTTCTCACTTTGCGCTAGAAGCCTAGAACTCGACTCGAGATCAGTATATCTTGCTTATCCCAACTTTCTCGAGATTTCTTTCTTCATTATTCATCAACAAATTTCTCGGATTTTAGAAATGTTGAAATTTTCATCTTAAACCCTAGATAGTTTCAAATTATTTTCTAGAGTGAAATTTCATATTTTCTCGTAATTGGGAATAGTGATTTGATTAATTTGAGTTTTTTTTTTTTTTGAAAAATGGAATTGGGGGATTCGTTTTGGGATTCTCAAGGTATTGAAATTGGATGATTTGGGTTTTGTCAAAAACTATAATTGGGATTTTGATAGGAATCTTGATATTGATGCTACTTGATAGTTAAGATGTTGATGATTATAAAGCATTTACTATCTAATTGGTGATTAACTAAGAGTAGATCTGTTAATTCTTCATTTTGTGGAAAGCTTCAAAGGTATTCTTCAAATTCACTTTTGAATTATCTTCTTTTAGTTGTTCACTTTTGTTTTATGTAATTTGTGCTTGATTTTGTCTCAATTGGTATTAGCTATCTGGTTTGTTAGGCGCAAAGACTATAAATTAGATTCTGTCTGCAATTTGTCATTCAGGAACTGAAATCTCATGTATAATAATATAGTTTCTCACTTTTAATTATCTTTGATAATTTCTTGATGTTTTATTTGATTTGTGCTTGATGTCGTCTATTAGCTAGCTAGATTGTTTGTTAAAGCATCATTTTGTTTTTTTGTACAGACAAACTGAAAATCTCATGGATTTAAACAACATTGGTGAGGCAGTGGATAGGATTAGCGAATTACCTGACTCAATTCTTCATTATATCCTGTCTTTCCTTGAAATCAAGGATGTTGCTAGAACTTCTCTACTATCTAAAAGATGGACTCCCATATGGACATCTATCCCACTCTCGTTTTTCCGGACTGGTATAAACATTCCGAAATCGGTAAGTTCATGGATTTTGTGGATAGAACATTGCTTCTTCATGATGCATCGTCAAATATTCAGAAGATCCATATTTACATGAATAAGCACTTCAATGCGTCTAGGGTTCATTCATGGATCTCCAATATAACAAAGCGTAATGTGAAAAATCTCAGCTTCAGTTTAGATCAAAAGGAACCTTTTTTCATTCATTTGTCTCTTTTTACATGTGAATCTGATGCATAGTGATGTTCCACTTATACCCTTGCTAACATCTTTCTCTCTTTTGCCCCCTTTCTTTGGCTTTATTTCCTGTTTATCCTTCACTTTTACTATATGTTTTGAAACCCTAGCTCTACTCCCCTCATGTTTTGTTTTAAGAGAGACTTGGTTAGAACCCTTGTTTTCCTTTTCCTTCAATCTTTCTCTTTGAGTTGAGTTGATGTGAGGAGATGCCTCAATAAACTTGTAGCTTCCAATTAATTTTGGGTAGAAGTTGTAAGTATTATAGAGAAGAACTTTGATATTTGTTTCTTCCTTATTCTAAGGGTAGAAGAAACTCAAATTGAAAGGTTAGTAATTCTATTTCATGGTGTTTTGATTCAATTTTACATTATTGTTGCAAGTAGAAGTTTCACTTTACATTAGTTGGTATCAAGAGCTTTGGTTTCTTTTTTTTTGGGGAAATTGTGGAGAAGATTTTAATTATTAGCTTGGGGGTTTGAATCTTTGTATGTGCTATTGTCAAATTGGGTTCATTCTCCTTGTGATTTCATTATGGCTCCAAGGAAAAGAGTTAATCAAGGTGAAATTTCTATGAAAGAAGAATTAGAGGTCTTTAAGCATGAAGTGTTTGATCAAATGCAACAAAGAATGGATACAAAATTTGAAGAATTTTTTTTAAGATTTGGTAACTTAAATATCCATCAAGATCAATATAGAACTCAACATCATCATTATGAAGAAGAAGTAACGGATGAGGAGACCACTTCTTTTGATAGTCATGTTCATCAACAAGGAGACGCCAAATGTTTGAAGAAAGACCGAGATACCACAATGTTACTACTTCAAACCGATGGGAAGGTGGACTCAAAGTTGATATTCCTAATTCCATGGGGTTTAGCTCCGGGAAGAATTTGTTGATTGGTTAGCAACGGTTGAAGAAATCTTGGATTTCAAGGAAGTGCCCGAAAAAGAAAGTTGGGTTGGTTGCAACAAGACTTCGAGGAAGAGCCGCGCTTGGTGGCAACAACTTAAACAAATGAGGTTGAGAAGAGGTCAAGCTAAAATTGAAACTTGGGAGAAGCTTAAGAAACATATGAGGCTTGCATTTCTACCCCATAATTATACAAGACTTATCTATCAACAACTTCAAAATCTTAGGCAAGGGTCTAAGTCGATTAATGACTACACCAAAGAGTTCTATCAATTGGTTGCAAGGAACGATATTAACGAAACGGAAGAACAACTTGTAGCAAGGTATATAGGAGGTTTGAGAATGCAATATCAAGACACTTTAAACTTATTTGATATTTATTCGGTGTCAAGCATATCAAAGGGCATTATCTTTGGAGAAGCAATACGCAAGGAGAGTTTCACATACCAATTGGAGTACTCACACTCAAGGAGGTGTTAAAAATACTACTTCTCCAATTCCAACTCATCGAGCTCCAACTACTAACGTTCCATCAAAATCAAATACTTCTCAACAAGTCTTTCAAGGTAAATGTAACAAGTGTGGAGACGAAGGACATAAAGCATATGATTGTAGGAAGAGTGATCGTCCGGGGAAGAACTTACTTGTTCAAGGTGATGATGAAGGTGATGCATATTTGGATCTTATGGAGCCACCAATATTTGATAAAGAACCCGACGAAGAAGTGGAATAGGAGTTTATCACCGGTGACCAAGGACCATGTTTGGTTGTGTTGCGTAACTATTTTACTCCAAAACTCGACGAAGGTGATCGATGGCTACGCCACAATATTTTTCAAACCACTTGCACAATTGGTGGGAAAGTTTGCAAGCTTGTGATTGATTCGGGGAGTTGTGAAAATATCGTTTCCGAAGAAGTGGTTCGCAAGTTGAAGTTAGAGACAAAAGAACACCCTTCTCCATATTCTTTATCATGGCTTAACCAAGGAAGCGAGGTAAAAGTCACTAAACGTTGTCTCATTAATTTTTCTATTAGTAACAAATATGTAGACAAAGTTTGGTGTGATGTTGTTTTGATGGATGCATGTCATTTACTTCTTGGGCGGCCTTGGCAATATGATCGGTTTGTGAATCATGATGGGAGAACAAACAACTATTCGTTCATGTGGAGCAATAAGAAGTTGACTCTTGTACCTAATCGTGAACTTATGCCTAAGCCACAAAATGGTGATGGTAAAATCTACTTACTTATCACAAGTTCATAGAAGAGTTGGATGATTCGGAGGTTTTCTATATACTTCATGTTAAAGAATCTCCATCATATGATTTCGTGCCACCTCTAGTAAAGCCAATTATCGAAGAATTTCAAGATGTTTTTCCTACCGACTTACCGGATGCATTACCACCGTTAAGAGATGTGCAACACCAAATTGATCTACTACCCGGTTCAAGTCTTCCAAACAAAGCCCACTACCGGATGAGTCCCAAAGAACATGAAGAATTACGTCGCCAAGTTGAAGAGCTTCTAGCCAAAGGTTTTATAAGACCAAGTCTTAGCCCTTGTGCGGTACCGGCCTTACTAGTACCAAAGAAAGATGGTTCATGGCGTATGTGTGTGGATAGTAGGGCAATCAATAGAATCACATTGAAGTACCGATTTCAATTCCTCGTTTGGATGACTTACTTGATCAATTAAGTGGAGCATGTGTTTTTAGCAAACTTGATTTTAAAAATGGATATTATCAAATTCGTATCAAAGTGGGAGATGAATGGAAGACCGCTTTCAAGAATAGAGACGGTTTGTATGAATGGATGGTTATGCCATTTGGGCTCTCAAATGCTCCGAGCACATTTATGCGTGTAATGAATCAAGCACTTCGGCCGTTGATTGGGAAGTGTGTGGTTGTTTACTTTGATGACATACTTGTTTATAGTCCCAATATGGAATCTCATATACGTCACCTCCGTGAGGTCCTCGTGATTTTGCGGACACAACAATTTTATGCTACCTTGAAGAAGTGTGCATTCATGACCGATAAAATTTTGTTTCTTGGTTATGTGGTTAGTAAGGATGGGATTTTGGTAGATGAAGATAAAGTGGAATGCATAAGGAATTGGCCCAAGCCAAAAACTTTGTTTGATATTCGAAGTTTTCATGGGTTAGCTTCTTTTTATCGTCGATTCATTGCAAACTTTAGCGAATCATGGCTCCAATAACCGAATGCATGAAGGGTGGAAAGTATTCATGGACTCAAGAAGCGGACGAAGCCTTTGAATTGATGAAAATAAAGTTAAGTACATCTCCAATCTTAATATTACCAAATTTTGATAAACCATTTGAACTTCATTGTGATGCTTCTAAACTATGCATTGGGCGGTTCTTAGTCAAGAAGGGAAACCGGTGGCATTCTATAGTGAAAAGTTAAATGGGGCACGACTTGCATATAGCACTTACGATGTTGAGTTTTATGCTATTGTCCAAGCACTCAAACATTGGCGACACTATCTTATTCACAAGGAGTTCATCTTATTTTCGACCACATGGCATTGAAGCATATCAATTCACAAGACAAGCTTTCTACTAGGCATGGTAAATGGGCTTCTTATTTGCAACAATTCACTTTTTTCCATCAAGCACAAGTCGGGTGTACAAAACAAGGTAGCGGATGCCTTGAGTCGACGTACTTCCCTTCTTACACAAATGCGGGCTCGTATTTTGGGATTCGATGACATCCGAGAGCTTTTAAAAGTTGATACTTATTTTGGTCCTCTTATGGTTGATGAAAGGTTACTACGTAATGGTGATTATGTTATTTTTGATGGGTACCTTTACCGTAAAAATTGTCTTTGCATTCCTAATCAAGCTTAAGGTTGAAAATTATTAAGGAGCTTCATGATGAGGGACATATGGGTACTACTCGTACTTGGAACTTGGTTTCAAGCTCATACTTTTGGCCGAATGTGGAAGGAGATTCATCGATATGTGAAGAGATGTCATATATGTCAAGTATCTAAAGGAACGGCCACTAATGCGGGATTATACATGCCACTTCCTATTCCTTCTCGTCCATGGGAAGATTTGAGCATGGATTTCATCTGGGATTACCGCGCACTCAAAGAGGTATGGATTCAATATTTGTAGTGGTAGATCGTTTTTCCAAAATGTCTCATTTCATTGCTTGTAAAAAGACAACGGATGCGGTCATGGTAGCTCAACTCTTTTTAAAGAGATTTACCGCTTACATGGTATTCCTTCTTCCATCGTCTCGGATAGAGATAGTCGTTTTGTGGGACACTTTTGGCGTACCTTATGGAAGTTGGTCAAGACCAATTTAAGTTTTAGCACCGCTTATCACCCTCAAACGGATGGACAAACCGGGAAGTGGTAAATCGCTCCGTAGGTAATCTTCTCCGTTGCTTGCTGAGGAGAATTTGAAGACATGGGACCAAGTTTTATGTAAGGCGGAATTTGCTTACAACCATGCGGTGAACCGGAGTAGTGGGTATTCACCATTCATGGTAGTGTACGGGTTCAATCCACGAGTACCACTTGACTTGTCTTTAGTACCGGATTTGAAAAAGCCAAATGCTAAGGCGGAAGACTTTGTTTCCTAACTCCACCTTATACATGAAAGTACCCGAAAGCATTTAGAAGCTTCATCAAGAAAATACAAGAACAAGGTTGATCAAAGGCGTCGTGTGGTTGAGTTTGAAGTAGGAGATCTTGTTTATGCGGTTCTTACTAAAGACCGTTTCCCGTAGGGTGAATACAACAAGCTCAAGGCAAGGAAGATTGGACCATTTCCAATTGAAGAAAAGATTAACGACAATGCCTATCGCCTCAACTTACCAAGCTCCATTCGCACACCCGATGTGTTTAACGCGAAGCATTTGGTTCCATATTGGGGTGACAATGCTATGGAAGCCGATATTGACAATTCGAGGGCGAATTTCTCTTATGTAGGGAGGATGATGCATAGTGATGTTCCACTTATACCCTTGCTAACATCTTTCTCTCTTTTGCCCCCTTTCTTTGGCTTTATTTCTGTTTATCCTTCACTTTTACTATATGTTTTGAAACCCTAGCTCTACTCCCCTCATGTTTTGTTTTAAGAGAGACTTGTTAGAACCCTTGTTTTCCTTTTCCTTCAATCTTTCTCTTTGAGTTGAGTTGATGTGAGGAGATGCCTCAATAAACTTGTAGCTTCCAATTAATTTTGGGTAGAAGTTGTAAGTATTATAGAGAAGAACTTTGATATTTGTTTCTTCCTTATTCTAAGGGTAGAAGAAACTCAAATTGAAAGGTTAGTAATTCTATTTCATGGTGTTTTGATTCAATTTTACATTATTGTTGCAAGTAGAAGTTTCACTTTACATTAGAATCATTGGTGATATTGGAGATATCTGTATCTCCTTTTATACCTATCCATCTTCCTAAGAGCATCTCCAATGCATAGGGTCAAGGTCATCCTATGTGGAGGTCTTATTAACACATTCATATGTGTGGGTCATTACTAAATGACAAAAAAAAAATTAATGCAAATTTTTTAACCTCAAGTTGATCTCCAACCCCCAAGGTATTATCTAACAAACTTTATTTAAATTTAGAGACAAAATAATGATGTGGCTTTAAGACCCAAGGTCATAGAGAAAGTCTTATTTACACTTTCTCCATTACCCCCACTTAGCCATGTCATCTATCTCTATGACCTTCACCCTTGTGTTGGAGATGGAAATTTGGTGCAAAAAGTCTTAAATCCTAGGTGTCATTCAATTTTAAGACCTTTACCCCTTGCATTGGAGATGCTCTAAGAGTTTCTCTTCACCAAATCTCAAGAGCCTTACACTTGGTGGATTCCAATTTATTGATGATTACTGGAGTGAACAGCACATTTGTAGTTGCCCTGTCCTTGAAAATTTGATTTTGGATTATTGCACTTGGTTTCGTGTGAGAAATTTTTGCATCTCAGCTCCTGCACTGAAACACTTGGTAATTACTCACGACGACATAGTGAATGATGATGGTTTACAAGACCGTGCTCTCAGAATTAATGCACCAAATCTAGTGTCACTTGTCTATCGTGGTTCTGTGGCAAGGGATTACGTTCTTTCCAGCTTTCAAACACTAAAATCTGCAGAAGTTGGGTTTCGTGTTGAGTATGATGTACCAATGGAGCAAGAGATAGGTGCAGCTGTAAGTATATTTTTTCAAGCACTTGCATACGTACAAAGTCTAACAATATATGCCGACACCCTAGAGGTATTCTTCTTTCTTTTGCTCTCTTTATGCTTTTATGTATTATATGATTCCTCAACACTCTTATGCTTTCTATGATTGCCTTGTGATGAACAGGCAATGTCTGTTGCAGACGACTTTGTAAACATCTTACCTACATTTCATAATTTGGAGGAGTTGTTCCTAGAAGTACTGGAAGACACTGCTGATAAATCAGTATTTACATTCCTCAGAGCAGCACCTAACTTGACTCGTCTCGTGTTTCTCTTTGTAAGTACACCAAAATTCTGATGTTTATCACCTACCATTCTTAGAGAAATAGCAAAAACAATTCCTGGGTATTATGCATCGTATTTATGCCATTTAAAAATTTACTCATTTGATGTCTTGTAAAATTTACTCATCGTATTGTATGTTTCTTTGTTTTATAATCCTCGCTCAGGGCATTGGCGAAAATGTGGAAGAAGATTGGGATAGTCTGATGTTGATAGCAGGATGTTTGTTTCAACATCTCCGATCTGTTCGTTTTATGTATTTTGATGGGAATGCAAGGGAGATGCGATGGTTGAAACTAATTTTGGAGAATGCAAAAGATTTGCAGACAGTTACTGTTGAAACTTATGTCAATTCTACCGATGCGAAAATCAAAGAATCACTTATGTCGGTGTTCCCAAGCCTTCCTAAAGCCTCTGGTAGATGTGTGCTTGAATTCCGCTAAGCTTGCTTGATGCCGCTTTCTATTTGCTGGTATTTATTGTGCTAAATAGGCTCTTTCACTGCAGACGAATATGTGGATAATCTAGTAAATTGAAGTTGCTCAATACATTAACCTTGAGGTTCTTTTTGCAAACCAATTAGAATTCAGTATCTCAGTAAATAAGAAAAGGCAGGTGGATAAACAAGTACTACAGTGTATATTCTTAACAAGATCACTGTGCCGCAGAAAAGCGGAATGCACTTGCAATTTTTGGCGCCTTGAATCACACAACATAGCTTGGACCTTTATATGTCATGTTTAACAGTTCCTCATATTCAACTAATTCATTTCAGCTTGTCTTCCGATGGGAATGATACCGAAGAAAACATCATCTCCGTAGTAGAGAAGAGGAAATTTCCGTAAATATCTGTTTTATTTTAAGTATTACCATAAATGTTGTAAATTACCAAAAATGTTGTAAACAGTGTTTCTCTTAAGAAACTGGACAAAGTTTACTATATATTTACAATCATGCCATACCTTTGGCAATGTGTACACAATGGAATAACAGTTTACACGGATGTATGTTAAAAATCATTGTTCAAGCCTTCTTTTTTAAATATAGTTGCATTCACTGGACTTAAGAACTGAGTTCCCTTTATATAATTGAGGTTGACCTTATCAAAAGATTTTGTGAAGCTACCATATTTAGTGAATAAACCATGCATTCAGTAAAAATTGATTATCGCTCTTTGATTTATTTTGTGAGTAATAATGAGTGTAGTACCTTGAGAGAAATAGTCTACTACATAATTACCTAGTGCAATTTCATCCTTTTTTTTTTTTTTTATCTTTTCCATCTTCGAACATGCTCCTGCCTTAATTTGTTACTAATCATCATATATACTACAAGAAAACTTGTTTTAAGCGACCAAAATCTTATTAAGATCTCAAAATTTTGCAATTACCAAAAACTTTGGCTGCTATTAAACTGTTCCCATTATATCATAGCTACTAAATAAATTTGTTGGTTGCTCCAGCATTTTTCCCAGTAATACATAGCGAGTGAAATAGTAGGTTAGTAGCTATTTACTTCAAGTTACCATGTATCAGCAATTCAAAATATGTTTGGCTGGTAAACACCTATCTCAGCAACCAAGTTATAGTGATCACCAATTCAGAAAGGAAAAGTGAATGGTTCTAAATAAACGTGAATTTTGTTACTGAATCAAGCAGCTTCTCCGCAATGAACCCACTTCACCTTTATCTGATCATCCCAGATACAAGAATGAATTCTGGATTTAATGGAGTCAGCTTTGTTCGCTTATTAACTCAAACCAGAAGACCTTGATAGTAGCAAACTCTCTTTCTCCCTCTACCTATAATTCGCAGTATATTCTAGTATTGATGTTTGATATTGAGTTGTTTAATTTTGATTTGTAGAAATTTTACGAGGTGGGTTTCCAATAGAGGGTCCAGAAATGTTAACGCAACATGCAAAAGCACCATTTGTTAAAAATTGGGTCTATTTCTTGTCCTTTTTTTTTCTTCTTTGCAGCATTGTGGTTAGCTTTTGTGTTCCTCTATCACTCATGGAGTGAGTAATTGTAAAGTCCTGGATAAGGTCAATGTCACCGATTAGCATAGCAAAGACTCTTACAACTATATATCATTTCTGGAAGAGGCATTATCACAAACACTTTATATGCCTAAGAAAAACTCTACTTGGTACAGTTAATTGAAACTTCCAACACAAACCCAATATTAGAATTAATGATTAGAACAATAATACAAAATGAAATCAGAATTCAATGATATATACTGGTGATCAACGATTCTCGTGTATTTTGTTGACCCATATAGGTGATTTCTATCATAAGAGGAATTTTTTGCTTCAAGACGCAAGAATGATTCAGTGAAAAGTGGATGCTCTCTATGTTCTTTGTATGGAAAGCTCAGGTAGTTCACTGAATCAGTCATTCTTAATTAATTGGAGCAAAATTTTCTCTTTTTAAGGTTAGTTGGTTCAAATTACCAAACCAAATAATTTTTCCCATTAAATAGATTCAGTTCATCAAAATGAAAAAAATTAAAAGAAAACTAAGAAGAATAACAACCAGAGATTTTGATAATAATCTATGACCATCTCACTTTATGTCTTGAACCAACATATGTGGAGGGTTTCTTGTATATCAGTAGAGATTAAGTATGGGAAGAAAGTTTATTACTTATGAAAATGAAACGAGAAAAGAAATGGATTTCTTTTTTCTTTGAGCTGGGGTTGCGCTAAGATTGAAAGAGACAACCAGATCGGTGATATCTCAAAATGGTTTTTATAATGATGGAAAGATTGAAACTGAAAATTTTGGAGGTAATGAAAAATTGAAACCATTGAAAAGATTTGTGGCGCGAAAAAAGACCGCCAAGATAGTTGTTGAAAGTTCGAAAATACAAAATGGCGCTAATGCTACAGCCTAATAAGGTGGCGATCCATCTGATGTTCTGTGGCTGAGATCGAAAGAACTTGACAATGATGTGGCGATCCATGTGATGTTTTGTATTTGGATTTCTATTGGTTAAAATGATATCATACGGATCGTGATGTTCTTGAACTAAATTGACAATGAGGTAGCGGAAGGCATGGTTTTGAGCAATGTAGTTAATCTCGGCCGAGATGGCCAAGATACCGCCGATAATATCGGTTTCGGTGTTTGACCGAGATGCCGATATTATCGGCGGTATCTTGGCCATCTCGGCCGATATTGGCCGATATTTCACCGGTATTCACTGAAATATCGTGTCTCGGTGTTCAACTGATATTCACCGAAATCCGATATTGACTACATTGGTTTTGAGGTTTTTTAATTGACCAAATGAATATCATACGGATTGTACCGTTCGTGATCCAAATTTGTGCTAATCCAATCCAATTTTACAATTAACGCATTTTCTAACAGCAATGATTTGTACACCGGGAGAGTATCCCGTGGATGTCACCGTGTGTGTGTGATGGTGGGACCCACCTCCACCATTACCACCCTAGATGCTAGAATCGCTCCCTTTTGTCCATTCGATGTCCAACCCGGTGATAACCACGGGATTTATCCCGGTCAACGTAGCATCATCCATTTTCTAATCGTGGTAGAATTCACGATGTCGAGGATTTATAATCCATGGGATTACAAATTCTGGATTCATGTAAATTCCCCGTGTGTTTGGTAACTCATTTAAAATTCATAGGATTCATAAAATTATTTTGATTTAAAATTCATATATTGTTTGGTATTACTCTCAGAATCTTAAAATGGTATTAATATGCGACTTAAAGTTAAAAAAAAATTGGGTCCATAAATCCCTTGATAAGTTTCCTAGCAAATCTTAGGAGGAGGGGTCGGACTCCATATGGAAGATTTGCTGGAAAACTGATTCCCATGGGAAACGTGATTCCATGGATTTAGTCGACCAAACATACAGAAGGAAACGCGATTTCATCGACCCATGGACCCATGAATTCCACCTTTAAAATCTTACATCCAAACCCACCATAAGTTAATCCAAAACCAATTTTACAATGGGATTTAATGTGTTTTTTCTTCTTCTAAATTTATTTTATCATTTGGTGTGAGTTTCGAACTCAGATCACTGGTATCATCACCCGATGGCTTTAACAATGTACACAATGTCACCTGGCTAATCTAAATGTGTTGATTAATAACGAAACCGTCTTAATTTCTTAGTAATAATGTGTGGTGAATTGATACTTTCGAAGTGTGACACTGGTTTTCAAGGTATAATTAGTAAACTTTTTTTTTGCAATAATCTTACTTGAATAATGTCATTTTAGAAGTTTTGTATCACTAAGACTCAACTACATAATTTTGACTCATAAAGCAAGTGTTAGTCACCTTGACAAATTTTGAAATCGGCTTATTTAAATGTCAAATCTCTAGTTTGCATAATACTATTGTCATTGAGACATTTTGGGTGCATACCTATATTGCCAAGAAAACTTCCTCCGACTATAGACTTTGTTCATCTCATTCTTTAGAAAATCCGATTATGAAAAGGATTCATCCGAAAATAGAATACATTTAATCTCACTACTGTATGCATAAAAACCAATGGAATCTGGGGAAAAATTGGGTGAGTTCGAGAAACGTTGGGCAACATTGACCTAATAGGTGAAATTGAGTGAGGTTTGTAAACATTCACGAGAATTTATAGATAATCGAATAAATCAATAGATTCCGCGGAATTTCGTGTGAGGTCTAGCGGTATATTGGGTAGGATTGATAGTTAACATGTGAAATTGGATTGTTGTTGTTGAAGCGTAATAGAGCTGATGGAAAATTCAATCGAACTAATTTATGTTTTGTGAAACCGTGTTCTCATTTCTTCCATTAATAAACCCTAGTTCAATAAACTCTATTAGAGGTCAGTGTGGACCAAAATATTCCCCGTCTGACCTCTAATTAGTTGGAATGTCTATATCGGAACACTAAATCTAGGAATGAATCACAAAATCTTCTTATATCTGGAATGTATACCGAATGTCAATATCTAGCAATGTGGAGCAAAATATGCCTCGTACTATCTCGGATTGATCAAAATATTTGTATAGGAACCCTAAATTTAGTTGTGTGAACCAAAATATACCTTGTTCGATCTCATCCAAATATCTATACCAAATAAATATAGCAATAAAATAGATAGAGTCCGAGAGAAATCGAGTGAGTAAGACCAAAGTTGACCAAGGTCGATGGGCACTTGGTCAAAATGGTGGATAACGGGAGAAACCGATGTAATCCGAGAGAAATTAAGTTAATGAAATGTTTGATTTTGTCGAGATGAAATTTGGCCGGAATTGACCGTAAATTTTGGTTGAATCTCGGTTGACTCGGCTTAAATTTTCCGGAAATCTCAAATGAAGTTTTTAAAATATTTGTATGGATCTTGGGTTTTCTACTATATTCAATGAATGATAACAAGTGCAACTAAGTTCAACCGATGGAAATTCAGTTTGAATATATGTATATATATATCCATATAAACCCATGGAATCCAGAAGAAATAAAGTGAGGTCGAGCCATATTGGTCAAAATTGATAGATAATGGATAAAATTGACTAAATTCGATGGACATTCGGTTAAAATGATACTCCCTCCGTACCACATACGTAGGCGTAATAGTCAAAATCTCTTAGATTAAGATTATTCATGGATGGATTCATCGTTCTTACCAAGTTTTCGGCTAATAGTGGTCCACTCACGGCCAGGTTTCGATCTCGGAGCCAGGTCATGCCTCGAAGTTGCCAGAAGAGGGTTTGTTTAAGGTTTCAGAGAATATTTCGACAGAATCTTACCTGTTAATGGATAGATTTATCGTTCTTACCAAGTTTCTGGCTTATAGTGGTTCACTCATGGCCAGGTTTCGATCTCAGAGCCAGGTTATGACTTTATTCTACTAAAAAATATTTTGGTATGCGTACTTCTGCTAAAGTTTGAATCGACACTTAGCTTCATATTTATCGATTTTGATGATGTATCATGCTAAGTTTGAAGTCTGAACCCTCCCGAAGATTCGTGGTTCAAAGTTTGTATCCTTCCATACCGAATTTGAAGTTCGAACCGACACTGATCTTCATATTTATCTATCTCGATGATGTATCATGCTAAGTTTGAAGTCAAAACCCTCCTCGAGCTTTTTGGTTCATAGTTTGTATGCCGTTATACCACATTTGAAGTTCAAATCGACATTGGTATTCATATTTATCGATTTTGATGATGTGTCATGCTAAGTTTGAAGTCAGAACCCTCCCCGAGCTTCATGGTTCATAATATGTATCCCGTTATACCGAGTTTGAAGTTCGAATCGACATTGAGCTTCATATTTATATATTTTGATGATGTATCATGCTAACTTTGAAGTCAAAACCATCCCAGATCTTATTGGTTCATAGTTTGTATGTCCTTATGCCATATTTGAAGTTCGAATCGACTTTGAGCTTCATATTTATCGATTTCGATGATGTATCATGCCAAGTTTGAAGTCAGAACCCCCTTGAAGCTTCATGATTCATAGTTTGTTTGTCGTTATACCGTATTTGAAGTTCAAAATCGACATTGAGCTTCATATTTATTGATTTAGATGATGTATCATGTTAAGTTTCAAGTCTGAACCCTCCTGGAGCTTCTCAGTTCATAGTTTGTATGTCGTTATACCACATATGAAGTTCGAATCGACATTGAGATTCATATTTATCGATTTCGATGATGTATAATGCTAACTTTGAAGTCAGAACCCTCCCGGATCTTTGTGCTTCATAGTTTGTATGTCTTTATATCACATTTGAAATCTGAATCCATCCAGAATTTCGTGGTCCATCTCTAGTAATCTTATAACTTGAGTCTACCAGTATGAACAAAAGCTACTTCATGACATGTATGGCTAGTCAAAATTACTTCATGACTTATGTGACTAGTCGAAATTCAAACCGGAAGCACAAAGAGAAAGCACAAAGAAACACACCAATTATCAAATTCATTTTTTATTTTCCCTATTCATTTTCATACATTTTTTGGATTTTTTTATATCAGAATGTTGATAACAATGTCCTAAATTTATTAATATTTTTCTTTGGATTTTTTTCGTGTCGAAAGTTGATAATTAAACCGAATTTAGTTTAGCAAAGAAACACAATTTAGGAAAGAAACACAAACTTCTTACATACTGGGGTTGATCCGTATGACCTTCCCTAATAAAATCTCTACCGTTCAATGATATCCAAAAATTTCTGCAATCCGTATGACATCCTAATCTACGGTCCATAGTTACTATGACTGTATACCCAAGCATCCCATTCCATTCGATTCATCAGATTAGGATGGCTTCTTTGAAATTCAATGGCTTTATGCATCTGAGATTAGCAGCCGAAACCCTAATTCTGCATATTCCCATTCCCATACCTATCCTAATCTACGGTCTTCTTCCGCTGAAATTGCAATGGCTTATTTGAAACCCTTTTTTTTTGCTCTCTTCTTTTTCGTTCTTAAAAATATGGGTTGTGAAGGATGTTGCTGATGTTCATGGGGTTTGATGGAGATGACGATTATGAAGCTGAGAAAGAGGGAAGAACTACCATTTAAGTTGTTACGTAAGAAATGGGAGAAGGAAATCAAATCAGCGAAGACTATCGAGTTTTGTTGCAGCCATCAATGGAGGAAATTGGGGGTTTTGAATACGGAAATGAGAAATCAAGCTACAAATAAGAGAGAGAACGATATTGGAGAGTGGGTTTGTGTTTGAATCACCTAATCTAAGAGCAGATGGGTATGTGGTGGTTTTGGATCTACAAATTAGGGTTTTTATCTGAATTTGGTTTTGGGAATGGATATAATTGAATCAAGTGACTGAAATTGAAATTGAGATTTTAGTGGAAGGATTTGAGATGGGTATGTTTGATTTGAAAATTAGATTGATGTTGTGAAGCTGTTAAGGAAGAAATGTTGAATCGAATTAGAGGCCATGGTGGTGATGGAATGAAAGGTGGTAGTAAATTGATTGTTGAACTACATAGACATGAAGGTGTTTTCATTGCTAAGGGTAAAGAAGATGCACTTGTGACTAGAAATATGGTTTCTGGTGAATCTGTTTGTGGTAAGAAGATTGTTTCTGTCCAAAATGATGATGGGACTAAGATTGAGTACGGAGTCTGTAATCCTTTTAGATTAAAGCTTGCTGCCGCTTTACTTGGTGGTGTTGACAATATTTGGATTGTAAGTAAGGGTTTCACTTTGTGTTTTTTTTTTCTTTTTTTTTGTTGTTTTTTTTTAAATTTTGTCATTGTTTTAACACTAATGGTGTTTGATGTACAGCTTCCTGAGCATTAATGGTAAGGTTTTGCTAATTTTGCTAATTTCGGAAGGAAGTTCATTTGTATCTATGGCCATAATACCACAAATAAGTAGGAATGTGATGTCAACTACTAGAACTTGCTTTTATGTTCACACTTTGTGGCTTGCAAGTGTTTGATGTCCCCTTTTCTATATGTTTGATTTATAGATTCGATGCCTAATTGTACATTTAACTAGATCTGATTGTCTAACTTTTGGTGTGCGGTTCAATGAGAATCCGGGTGTTACCCCACTCCCGGTGAGAAGGGCAGCTGGACAAAGAATGGGTGCGAGGAGAGTGGGAACCCATAGCGGCGGATGCAACAACAAAGAAAATCATGTATAGTTGTCTTCTTCCATCTGTAATAAGAACTTGTTATAGCTTATAGGCCATCTAATTCTATCAAGTTTTTACCAAGTTTATTACTTTTGACTCTGGAGGTTTTGCTTATTGCAGGTTGATGCAGCGTAATAATGCCAATAGTCTTGGTTATAGATGCATTTCAAATGCCAATAGTGTTGGTCAAAAATTGTATTTTGGTGATGTGGATGTTAACTGTGGTGGGTTATTTTGGCTTTGTCATAAAGCAGAGAAGAACTTACGGTTATCTAAGGCCAAAAAGGTTTAGGCGTGGTGGTTTAGCCACGAGTATGATGAACCGGACTTTCGGATACCCCGAAGAGTTCTTTAAAATGTGGGACATCGCGGTGCCTGATGCTACTGATAATGTATTCATTTACAATGTCAACAACAGCAAAGTTGCTGAGTCATTCATATACAACGTATCACAGCTCACCATCAATCGCAAACATTAAAGGTAAAGGGTAGGCGGATGACCAACAAAAAGGACATTGATTTTGTGTGGAATGTGAGTAGTACTTGGACGTTACATAGTTTTGGATTCCATAGTGCGGGTTACAGATTTTTGAGGGATTCTGTTGCACCAGGGTTTTGTAATTATCTGTTAAGTTGTTTTGTTAACATCTGGTAATCAGTTTACTGGAATCTTTATCTAGTGTTGTCAGGTATCATGTGTTGTTGTTGGGATTTGTATGGTTGTTGGGATTTAATGAGTTACTGATATAGTTCCACGTAAGCAGTCAACATTTTAATTTGATATTATCAAACATTGATCTGATCTGTGTTTTAGCTACATTCCTACAATCCTTGCATGAAATTTGAATGCCTTTTAGATTCTATAAACAATATGGTAGTTGAAATTATGGAATGTTTTATTCTGTATCAAGAATCTGAAACCGTTTCCTTGATTCTGTTGCAGGGAGGCTCTTGGATTACTTGAAGCGCCGCAAAAGATTAAGAAGAAAAACTATAGGAATATGATTATTGGTGGCGATGGTACTAATCTGCCATATCTGCTATTTACATTTTGAATGTAGCCAATAGTTCAAGTATCTTTAGCTTTTTACAATTTGGCAGATCATTGTGTGTTCAAGTATCTTTAGCTTTTTACAATTTGGCAGATCATTGTGTGTTTCACTGTATCGGTTTAGTTTAAGCATCTTTAACTTTAAATCATCTTCATCTGCTGAGAGTATATTGATAAAAACAAAGAGAGATTTTGAGATCGATAGATGGGGAAAATGATTAAGTGATGAGTGATGGTGATGATGTTAAAGAACGGGAAAGAATTGATGGAGGTGATTAGGGTTGATTAATTTTGTGAAAAATAGTGTTTATAGAATCGATTGAGTGTTTATGTGATTTGGGGATGAATTAGTGATGTGTTTTTACGGATAAGAGTAAGGGAGAAGGATTTAACGATTAATTCTTAGTTTGCAATAAAGAATTGAAGATTAGAATATGAAATTAGAGTTTTTGAGTCGATTCGAGCTGTGAGAAATTGATCATGATTCTATCGGTTCAAGATGGGTTTGGAGCGAGAGAATAAGAGGAAGAAGAATTGGTGGTTGAATTGTAAGCTTTAGAGAAGATATAGTGTTGCGGTGATCATTTCCACTAAGGTGAAAGATGCAATGTAAGTTCTTTTTTTCTAATTTAACTTTGGGTTTCTTTAGATTTTTGTGCGAATGATTGTGGTTGGAATTGTCGATGGAAGTAAATTGCAACTTTTTTAAAAATAGAATCATTAAAGGGGATTTGAATCGCCAAAATCATATTGATGCATACTTGGCATTTACTTAAGGAGAGAACAAAATTGTGAACATATAGAACATACTTAAATACTCTTCTGTTATTTGGAGCCGGATTGTTTTGAAATATATGAAGAACGGCCAATGCAGGCTTTCAAAATAGTATTAGTTTATATTGGAATAAATATTTAACCACTGTGGATAAGCCTTTTCTAATCTGCCACTTTATTGTGAATATGATATTAGTAATAGTATAACTTACCGCCATTAGGTCATGAATGAAATGATATTAACATTCGAGATATACCCCATGTTATAGATGATGGTGCGTAACATTAGCTTTGTCAATGAATCCACTCGAGTCAAGGAAAGCTGCACAACAAGTAAGCAAGATGAACGAGCTTCAGGCCTGTCAGATAATAATTGTTAAACAAATGCTGCCTTTCAGGTAAAACCGCAGTTTCGAGTTTCAAGCACAAGGATGGTGGCCAAGCCCTATGGATTGACGGTGCACCAAAATGGGCAATTTCGAACTTCAACTCACATCCGGAATGGTGAGCTTAATCGAAATAACTTCTCTCGAATCATAACTTTACTAGTTTTATGTCTTGTATGTGGAATTCTTTGCTTTCGTTTCTTCGTTGATAACAAGTTTATATGCTATTAGTTCTGCGCACCTTCGTTAACATTTCTAATTATATTCTTTGAAGCGAGAGGATTTTTCTAGGAGAAATACTCAAACACAATGCGAAAGCTCCTCCCGAGCAATACAAAAAGAGTTCGGAGGAGTCTTGGAATAACGTAATTGACAAGCCAACAAACCTGGTTGACAAAGCTAAAAAGGTAAGAATCCTTTCAATTGCGTGTTTTCAATCATTATTATGGTTAGATCATGACCTTGTTTTAACACTTTTTTCTTTTCACTGTTCACTTTTTTGATTTTTAGCTCAATCCAAAGGCTCCCGATTTTAGGAACAAAGTCATGCGTGAAGGTATATATGGCTTAGCAGTGTACCATCTGTGGGTATCGAAAAAGTTGCCTCCTATACAAACGTACTAAAGATGGCTTGATGGTTACAGTGAAACTGGCTTGAGTTACTATTTGAGATTGTAGAGCCATATGTGGGATTTATGCTAGTATATCTTGATAATTCACTTTCTCCTGCAGGATCGTTCAAAGATGTAAAGCGCTTCATAAATATGAAGATCGGTTTTTTGTAGGATTTATGCCGTTCGTGATCTTTCTCAGTGAAGTTCAATTCAATAAAACCAGCAGTATTTATTTAGTAATCGGGGCTTAGGAGCTTAAGTTCCATCCATGAAAAAGGGTGGAAGCAGGTCGAGCCGAAGCCCGGTATGTGCTCAAGACCGGGCCAATTTCAAATCCTGCTTGACCATTGTTTGGAAAAGGTTTTTAAAGTTTGTTATTTCTGAACCTATCATTGGAGTTGCATGGTTCTTTTCTAGGATGGACCAGAGACGGTTACAAGTTGCAACAATTAGCAATTGCGATTCAAGAAGAAAATTTTGTAAAACAAAATTATGTTAAAATTTGTCCAAACATTTCTTTTACATTTTTTTTCCCTTTATAAATCTGAATATGCTTTTATGGATGTTGATGATTCTCCATTTCGTATTCTCGATCACTATAGTGCTTTCATGTTTGTAATCAACAAATCAAATCTGTTGTGGAAGCCTACGGAGGTCTTACTAAAACAGGATGGGCCATGTTTGGGAACCCATTGTTAAAGCCTTGCTGTATACCTGCAAGCACCGAGGTTGTGTGGGAGTGTTGACGGCAGCGGGGTGAAACAATATGCATTATATGCGAGAACCCAACTGATAACATATTTTGGGATTCAATGCACCCTACATAGTCTGTAGCTACTTCTTAAATTCTCGCTTTGCTCTTTGTAGGATTTGTGCTAGGCGTGACATAAGTGTTTACGGAGAACCATTTGGGATGATGAGTTTGTTACTGAAATATTGTATGTTTAGTTTTTTCCTCTTCAAGTACTATAGAAAATATCATTTCCTTGCACTAGTGAAAAAGTAGTTCTTAGCTACGATTAGAATTAGCGTGTGAAGCGAGTGTGTGGGTTCATGTTATATAATTATTATGCCTTATATGTCCTATAATGAAAAACAGGAATCAGTGGGTACACATTCTTATTATCATTTTCACGGTCTCCATAATATTTATTGCGCTTTTTTTTCCAATAAGGGTAATATGGTCATTTTCACAGTCTGTAACATTTATTTTACTTATTTCTGATGGTCATTTTCATAGTCTCCGTAATATTTATTGCACTTTTTCTAATAAGGGTAATATGGTCATTTTCACAATCTGTAAGAATTACTTTATTTATTTCCGATAAGGATAGTTTGGTCATTTTCACAGTCTTCATAATATTTATTATTGCACTTATTTCTAATAAGGGTAATATGTCATTGCACACACAATGAGTACACATTCAATACATTGTGTTCATTATAAAAAGCAGTGGGTACACATTCAATACATTGTATACATAATGTGAAACAATGGGTACATAATGCGAAATGGGTAATGATTTTTGTATACATTGCACACACAATGTAAAACAATGGGTACACATTATTATTATTCATCAAATAAAAAATGGTTATTACTTATTGTGAACACAATGTAAAACAATAGGTACACAATGCGAAGTGAGTAATGATTTTTGTATACATTGCATACACAATGTGAAACAAAGGTACACATTCTTATATTCATCCAATAAAAAATGATAATTACTTATTATGCACACACAATGTGAAACAATGGGTACACATTATTATTATTCATCAAATAGAAAATGATTACTACTTATTGTGAACACAATGTGAAACAGTGGGTACACATTTAAGAAAATAAAAAATTATTATTTTGTATTGTGCACACAATTTTACGCAATGCGTACACATTATTCACATTGTGCTTACAATGTGAAACAATGAGTACACATTTCTGTTGTATATACAATGCAGAGCAATAAGTACACAATGTGAAGTGTGGGTACACAATCATCAAATTAAAAAATAATTATTCACATTGTGTGCACAATGTAATCCTTGTGGGTATACATTCAACAAAATAAAAAATTATTATCTTATATTGTGGACACAATTTTTAACAATGGGTACACATTCGATAGAATAAAAAATTATTATTATGTATTGTGGACACAATTTAAACAATGGGTACACATTCGATCAATTAAAATATTAATAAAAATTATTCTTTTTTCAAAAAGTTTTTAAAAAAATATTAACCTTTTCGGAATAATATCCGATATCCGATAGCTTATCCTTAACCTTATCGATATGGAATTTTTGAATTCCGACGGATATTATCGGATACCGGATATCCGATAACCCTTAACCTTAACCTTATCGGTATTGCCAATATCCGATGGATTTTTATCCATTGACAGCCCTACTTCGTAAAGTCCATTTTGTTTAAAAATATATAAATTATTAGATAAACGATACCATGTTGGGTTAAAATTGTGTAAGTGAGGCCATAAAGTTGAAAACGGACCAAAAATTCGGACTGTCAAAAATGCGCATTAATCGGCTAAGTAAAACATGAATTCGGTCAACTATGCGGTTAAAATGCGCGATGCTGGAGAAATTTGGGAATCCACTAATTCGCGTCTAATGCGTTTCGCATAACTTAATGCGGCACATAAAATTTAGCTTATATTAAGTGGCTTAAAATATGTTTTATAGCTGTACTAGCTCTTAACCCGTGCCGAAACGGCACGGGCACAATTTTCATCTAGATATTAAATTTAGTATTTCTATTAATTATGGAGTTTACTTGTCATTATAAAGTGAAGGGAAAATCAATAGATATTTTTATTCTTCAGTCCACTAATCTTTTATCATGTATTCATCTATGATTCCTGCCAGTATGTTTGATAGTTTGACATTCTCCCAAATAATGTCTCTTCCCGAGCCATACCCTATCAGAATTATTTTTCACATACTCTTCCACAAAAAACCAACGATATTTGATATGTTTATAGTTTGCAAAGACAAAAAAACATATTATCAATCATTTAAAACGGTATTTCCCTTGTGCATCTCCCTTATTTTAGTGACCGCGTAAAACCAAAATATCGAACTATGTAGATTAAAAAAATTTAAAACACTTTCGAACTCATTCGTCCTAGTAAATAATTGTGTACGTATTAACAATGTCAAGATTCTTGTTGATTTTGTCCCCTTTAAAAATGGTCCAAAAAGATTAAAAGTCAGAATGGACTTTACAGTACATATTACATTGTAGTTTTTACAATCCGAATAACATAAATAAATACTAATTCATTTATCCAAGTCATTGTATTATAAAACGTTGAGCCATTTCAAATGTCAACCCATTCGTCTCAGAAAATATATATCTCCAATTCTTCAAAATCGTCAGACAATCTACGACATTGATCTTCTAAATGTGAGGTTATTCGCTGCTTAAAAATATAGCTAGTAGTCAAATGGTTAACCACTTGACCTAATGCCAATAGACTATGTTATCCATCATTATTGAACAAACATAATGAATCAATCAATCAATTAAACCAAAGAATTATGAATTCTAATAGTAACGGAACTCCTGAAAAGGAAATTGGCATAATGAGATCCACATCTGCATAACCCAAAAATCAATTAAACCCAACGCACCTAATTGGGTCTCATCGATTGGGTAAATCAATTGGGTAAATTAGATCCTGCATAAGCTTTCAATTAGTCAACAATTAAATCAACTCGTAATGAGATCCACATCTGCATAAACCCAAAAATCAATTAAACCCAACGCACCTCATCGATTAAATTATTACCAAGAAAATCAATTGTAAACAGTAAATTAGATCCTGCATGCAATTGTAAATCGGATGTGGCATATGTACAACTTGGACTCAATTGAACCCAACCCACTATCAATTGGACTCATCAATTACTCCTTTAGATTTTTTTCTTCCGTTGATTTTTTCTTCCTATCAATCTTCGGTGAGGATAACCCCCACGAACAAAAGGGATGAAGTTTTCATAGGATAGGATGGTTGGATAGACAAAAGGAATGAAGTTTTCTCATAAAAAAAAAAAAGGACGAAAGGGATGAACATATGCGGGACGAAAGGGTGACCACACATGTCGCGTCCTAGAACCACAAATCACAACGCACGTGATATCAAATTGGGTGTGGACATCCACAGCCATAGATTTAGCTTTCCCCAAACTAAATCTCCACCGTCCTTTATCTTGCCTAAGTTATCCATCATTAGAATATTGTATATGTGAAATCCATAATTAGCCCATTCTAGTTTTTTCTTATATGAAAAACCCATCATTAGAATATTGTATATGTGAAATCCATAATTAGTTTGAGGACTTCTAAGTTTACAAAACTAACCTTCAACTTTATTTTATTGATATTTTTATTTTCCGATATCTAATTATATCCTTATTTGGTCAGCCGTGAAAACAGGCAAAACCATAAATTCGGTAAAACTAACCAAAATTAAGATCCAAGAATGTAGGAGTATCCTAACAAGCTTACATAAATTATCTCGCCCTGTCATCTTCCGTTTTATCACGTCCGGACTTCTCCTTCCATTAGTTCTTCTTTCTTCAAGCTAATTGAACCCGAAGCTCTTGTATTTTCACCCTGATACATTCTTATAACCAACGGAACCCTATCATCACCTTCTTCACAGCTTACTTTCTTAGTCATTCATTTATGCTACCAATCAATTCATTCATTCATCACCATAATGTACTGATAGCTTCAAAACGGCCGGCCTGAGATTTTTCGACTCGATTATTCATGCATGTTTTGATTGTAGAATTAATTTTGATTTAATGGGTTCTGTATGAGTAAATTAGTTCGAATCATACTTGATTGTTTGTATTGTGTTTATGTTTGTTATCAATTTTTTCGTTCCTGAACATATTTGGTGATAATTTGTATTATCAATTTTTGGTTTCCGATCATGTTTGGTGATAATTTGTTTTCTTCTTTGGATTTGTTTTCTTCTTTCGTAAACATGTGATTGTTGAAAGTATCCTCAATTTTTTAAGGTTTAATTTTTCATATATTTTCAAGGGTTATATATAAAATATATGTTCATTTACCAACATCAAGCAACTGGCTTAGCGATTGATGGTTGGGAAAATTGGGAAAAAATTAAGAAATCTATCTCGGAGAGAGAAAAAAACTATTAGCTTATTAGCAGCCCACATGTGTGGGATTACACTTGCGATAATTTTACATTTTTACCCTTCACATTCTCAATGTTGCCCTTATGCGCCTAGGGGATTTTGGGATCTGACAGCACGCGCTTTTGGCATGTTAGAATGGTTCCAAATTCCAATCCTTTTGTCTCGTGCGTATATTTTACTCTAATTAGTCAGTTTTGATGACTAGTTTGGAGTATTAGTCAGTATTCTCCCCATGTAGGAGTAGTGTAGAGTTTAGATGAATTTCCAGTGTGCGCTAATTTTATTTTATTGCACACTTAACATTAAATCATTTAGACTACCATTTGAAGGAGTGCACTACCGATTAGAGCAAAATAGAGTCTTTTATGGGTAGTCTTTTGGTCCCTTTTCAGCCAAAGACTACCATGCACTCGCCGATCGAGTGAGTGGCTCGGAGTGTCACACTAGACGGGGACAAATCCCCGTCGAAAAATAGGGCTACACGGGGACTGTCTCCCGTGTAGCAAAAAAATTTGTACCAAATGGGGACAATCCCCGTTTTGAAGTTTTTTTAGTTCCAAACGGGAGACAGTCCCCGTTTGGTTTTTTTTTTTTTTTTTTTTTTGACTGGAGATAGTCTCCGTTTGGATGTTTCTTTTTTTTTTTTCTTTTGGACGGGGACAATCCCCGTCCGATCAAAATCCCATTTTTACTGCACGGGAGACTGTCTCCCGTGTAGTGTCTTTTTTTGTATTTGCCCATAGTGGGTTCTCTCGTTCGTTTGATCGAGTGGCCGTTCATTTGAGCGAGTTAGTCTCCATTTGGAGACTACCCATAGGATATGCTCTTAGAGGATGCCGCACAATGCGACTGTGTTAATTTTGTAGAGCTGGCAACAAAACCTTTAATATGCGCAACGACGTTAAAATTTATAGCATACGTAATCACTGTGAAATGCCCAACATCACTGAACATTTAGAACCTCGGGATGAAAGGAAAAACAGGCCTGACCGCAGCACAACAATTCAGGGTAAAACAAAAGTTCGTCAGATTTCTATATCAAACATTTCGCTTAAACCGACGGTAAGTTTGTCAAGGTGTCGTCCAATAGGCTCTCTATAATGAGTCAACCAACATGTAGTGTGATGTTGCATTCTGTAGCACCCTCGGATTACCTTCTATAGCATTTTTCCTTGACCAAATCTGACACGGAATGCTCCATTTCCTGACATGGAAAACTGAAAAATCGCGGTATTTAACGAAATTCCAAGCACACGAAGCAAAGATAACTAACGACAAACAATTTCCAGTCAGAGAATATGAACGACAGTAAAACTAGAAATTGTTGCTGCCAATATGCATTTCTTTCTGCGACACTCAAATACAATATTAATGTAAATCAATCAAGCATATGTCAGCGTAAATGCAAATAATCATTAGGAATCGCAACTAGAAGATAAAGTTCTTAAGACACAATCCCAGCATAAGTGACCGCCTAAGAATATGCATAACTTATTGATTGAAATGGGTTATTATTATTCATTTAAACCGCCTAAGAATATGCACTGGTTCCGGTATATGTAATCCAACGCAAAACAAATTATTGTACCAGCTCAAATGAAGTAAATTACACCACTAGGTTATGGCAATTAAAAATTTGCAAGCCTTCCAATCAATAAGTTAGCAAGCCTTATGAGACAATACAAGTTTCCATCCTTGTAGTTCTGGGATTCCCCCTTGAAAAACATAATTGCTTATTTACTTGCAGCTCAATTCCTTATGATAGATCCAATACTATTAAAAGTGGATAGAATTTAATTGAGTCATATAGAGAGAGCTTGAATTGGAAAATAATGATACCCCAGGCTATTATTTATCATTTCATCGATGTTTATACGACCTAATTACAGGTAACAATTAATAATCAAAGATAAAGTAATGTTCTTTAACCTATAAACTTCATGCTGGAAACAAAATCCTCAATCTGAAAACCCTAAAATCACATAAAAACTATACTGAAAGTTGAGATTAAACACAAGTTAACCAAATTAGATGTGATATATGACGAAAATTGGAATTGGGTTGGCATTTCTTACCAGTTTTGAGTCACCACGATCTTTGATTTGAGCAGTTTTCTCAACTTAGATGATGAAAAAACCCCAATGTCTCTGAGATCCAAGTTATCTTCCTTTAATCATACATTTTCATCCCAAAAACACATAAACAAAATGGATATTCACTCGGTAGCTTTTTCTTTCTCGCTTCTCTCTGTCAATCATTTGAGTTTCTCTCTGATTTCATTCTCTACAGAGAAGCGTATGAATCGTAAGGGTGAAAATGTAAAATTGATACACGTGAAACACCACACATGTGGTATATTTACGGTTTCTTCTTCTCTCTAGGATAGATTTCTTAATTTTTTCAGTTATGGGATAGATTCCCAAACGAATTATTCCCAATTTTCCCTTGATGGTTCCTCAAAAGGATCTAGAGGTTAGAGGATCACCCTCAGCTCTTTTAATTTTTTATTAGAAGGATTAATTTGGCCTGCGAATTAAACTGCCGCACAACTAAAAATGCGAATTATTACGGGCAGAACTAATTCGCGAACAGTTCGACAAAAATTCGTCGAATTGCTAACTAGGCTGCTGGGGCTACGTGTAAAGCGTTTGGCAATATCTTGGGAAGACCCAAAACACCCGGTCTAATATTGCATGTAGAAATTTACTTTTAGTCCCATAAGTGTTGGGCTTTGGACAGTCTAGTCCTGTGCTCTCAGGCCTAGTACCCATCAATCAAAATTCCTAAATTCGCTGACGTTTTAATCCTATTTTGTACGGGTTGGTCCAAAATATTACCGATCCAGAAAAAGTTCAGTTTTTCATATTACCTAAATGACCTTTTGATTGCTTTCGATGTTTTGTAGAGAGAGAAAACAAACCAGTTGCAGAGATATTAGATCTAGGTTTTTTTCTTCTTTTACCCATTTCCCTTCATCTGCTTCAGTTACAATTGATGTTAAGAAATATGATCCAAATTGGGGAAGATAGTGTAACCAAATATACTAGACCTTCTTGTTTTCTCATAATTTTCAACAATTCATTGGAGATTTTGCAATAGTGGGCTCTTAAAGTGGTTTGTCGATCTTTTGAAGGATAAATTAAGCAAAACGTAATTGTGAAGGAGATTGAGAAGACGCATTAAAAGGTATTTATTCTTTCTAAAATCATACAATGGATTTTGATTTTTAATTTTTGTTCATGATCGGTAAAAAGAATCTTCGTTTGATTTTTTTAATAAAATGAGATTAAAGTTATAATTGAGTATATGAAGTTTTAGGAAACTGAATTTGGGTGATTTTGATTTACTCTTGCTTTGTCTCCTTACTTCCCTCCCTCCATGCCTTCGTATGAAAGCTTTTGCTGTACTTTTGTAGGTTGAATGCACAAAGGAGATTTCAATGTACAAGAACCTGAAAGAAGATTATATGCTCACTAGAGCGAAATGGCCGTCCACGGCAAGCGAAATCTTCCTTTATCAAAATGAAATGAAAACCTGTCAGTTCTTAAGTTGTATGATACTAACTAGTATCTAGTGCTAGAAATGTTTGTGAAAGAGTTAAGCAAAATTAATAATAATAAGGTATACATCTCTCATGGTTCCACATTTACACTTGTTGCAATATGAAATTGTTTATGACTCTTTAGATTATCTTCTAATGTGTATGAGGTGATTTTGTGCATTATTCATTTTTTTTTTATTATTAATGGTGCACCAGATTGTACACATTTAAACTGTAATTTTATGTACATATATTTATTGTAGAGCCTTAACCCTTAGTTTCAAAGTGGAAAGAGCATAAAATATTTGAGGATATTTGATGCGTCTGCGTTTCCTTACTTCCTTTGTAGGTGACGCTAAGGATGTGACGGAGCTATGAATCTAAGGATGTGACGGAGCTACAGATTGGTGTTAAGGTATAACTCAACGTCATTTAATGTCTTCATTTCAGATCGGTTGATCAAATTAAGATGTTAGTTGTTAGATTTTTGGTTCTCACTTAAAGATCTTTTAACGAAATTTGATAAAACTTCGTTGGATTTCGGTTTCAAAGATAGCTTGAGATATTTGTATGTGACATACGTTTGTGAACGGGCTCATCTCTTGCGTATGAAATACTATGGCATCTTTGACAAGAACTTGGGAAGTTTCTAAGAGATGATTTATTTGCTCGGTAATTTTCTTAGTATATGCTTTTGGTCTTTTAATTGAAAAAGAGTGCAGTATTTCAGTTGACCTATCATAATATATGGAACTATGTTTTTGTTCTTTGAATTTTTTTACATACACTGTGCAGTCTGCATCTTGCAGAGCATATCCCGAATTTTCAAATAGTATAGCAAGCAGAGTGCGGCAGTAATTCAAATAGTATAGCAAGCAGAACGACAGTAATTCAAATGTGTACATAATTATACACTAGTTGATTTTAAATGTGTACATAATTGTACACATGCATGTTGATTAATGATTATTAATGTGCAGATAGTTTAATGTGTACATAGTTGTACACTTGTTTATCATCAATCTATACATAGTTGTACACATTAACATTTTTGATTTTCTAGCTTCTTTTTTAGATTCACATTTTTGGGTATGGATGGATTTTTTAGATTTTTTATAGGTGTGTACATAGTTGTACACAATTATGCTATCCGAATAATATATGCGTATTTTGTGGGTATAGATGATTGATTTTTGTGTGTAGATACATGTTCGCTTATATTATCATACACCAAAGTTTGCTTTGAATTCTTTAATTGGACAATCACGATTAAAATTTGTGGTTAGTGAGTTGTCTAAGAACCATTTGTTTAGTGTACTTCTAATGGAGCTTAAGTGGTGTTTTTATTAATTTTATCTCATCCAAGAGGTGGGCAATTGGCCAAATATTTTGAATTTCATTTACTTTTTTAAATATAATAATCTTCTTTATTATGTAGTTTGGCCTTAAATTCTATCTTTATTTTGTTATTTGACTTAAAGGTGTCGTTGAAATTTCCAGGGTTGTGCGCCTCCATCTCCAAGCTTTGTTGGCTAATGTCTTAAGTTAACTGCAGAAGAAAGTGATCAAGTGAGTGCAGGTGGGAAGACTGTTCTTACTTCCTAGACCACTGCTAAACAAGTTTTAAAGTCTAATCCTAGATATTCTAAGATGCTGAGGAAAGATAGAGAGACCTTGGGTACTCTTTTTGTAGATATCGGAAAGAGCTTTCCGAATATATAAAATTTGTGAATTTTGGACGAGCGGTTCGAAAGATATTTTTTTTAATTATTTATATATTATTTAAAATTGCTGACATCATCGTGATTCATTGTGGACTAAATTGCAAATATTTGGACTGAATTATAAATAACAAGGGTTATTAGTGTATTTTCCATATTTTATTAGTGTATTTTTCATATTTTGGACTAATCTGTACCTAGTTGACTCTGGATGGACTAAACTATATTTTTGGACTGATTTTTGGACTAAACCATATTTTTCCCATATTGCATAGTGTTCGGCACAATTTTGATACCTAGTTTTTGAAAGTTTTGCGGTGATTCCATTTGTTGACTACTCCACTGTCACCAGCCTAGCTTGACTTC
>JAJJWW010003072.1:0-28275 GCA_023531295.1 Papaver armeniacum | reverse complement strand
ACATTTACATCTAAGTAACGATTTCCTCGGTAGCCTTAAGAGGATCTCAAGATATAGATCTTCGGGAAAGCTTGACATTGCTTTTCCTCCTCCTTGACGAGCTTATGAATTCTTATTGACCCGAAGTGAAATTCCAATCACTTCAATATAGGTATAAATATGTAGGAATGTTAAAATCACCCCTACTATCCATGGGCCTATCACATATACCCTTATGAGTCTTTACAAATACCCCTAATGGCATAATTGAAATTACGAACCAAAAAATAATTCACCTAATCCCCTTTTTAACCTTTGTATCTTATATTCGGACTTCTTCTTTATATCTCACTCGAGAAAATCAATAAAAAGAACCAACACATCTTCATCGTTGCACCACCAAAGACCATCTTCGCCTCGCCACCACCATCTTCATCGGGCCGTGCCATTATCGCCTTCCACTACCTAAACCACTACCTATAGCACCACACCCAACTCTTAAATAATCGATTTTGATTTAGATACAAAACTAATCTGCAAATCAACGAGAAAATAGTCTTCAAAACTTAGATCTAGTGAGGAATCAACAAGAAAACAATCTTCAGCGAGAAATCAACACCACCACCACCGTTACAATGACGACCACCATCGTTTCAACAAGAACAACTTCCTTTTCCAGATAAAAATGAAAACTAAGGTATGATTTAGAGATTTGAAATTAAAAATCAAATCAGAAACTAATTTTTCAGATTCAACAATTTAGAGTTTAAGGTTTCTGTTTGTACCATAAGTAAAAATACCACTTAATGGGCCAAATTGATACTTGAATCATGTTTGGTCCTCATCCAAGCCCGCTAACCACCAACTAGGGCGGCTCACCACCGCATTTAACGGTCAATGGTCAAAGTCGGTCAACTATCGAGGTCAACTTCCTGGGCCAAGGTCGATGGTCAAAGTCGATCAACTATCAAAGTCAACTTCCGATCAAGGTCATGGTCAACGGTCGGTCAACAAATCAAGGTCAACCGAAAATCAACTATCGAAGTTGGTCGCACCCTAGCTAATTTTCGCCTCCACTCATATCGCCAAGAAGCCATTATGCCGCCAAACCCATCCATCCAATCATCCACCAACTATGCAATACCAACCCATTACTGTGCCGGCAAAGATCCACCTATCCTCAAGCACTCTGGCCCACTGTCCGGCCGGCCGGTCTCCACCAATCCTGTCAGCCATTAATCAGGCAATTTCATACATAAATTATGGTGAAGACATAAAGGAGCAGTTTTCATGCAGAATTCAATATAGGACCATAAATGGACAGTTTCATACAGAAATTATGGTGAAGACATAAAGGAGCAGCCATGCGAGAATTCAATATAGGAGCATAAATGGGCAGTTACATTGAGAATTCATTATAGGAACATAAATGAGCAGTTAATGGAATTTATGTTGACATTGGAATTATATTTTTCATTGTATAAATAGGGGGAGGAGCAGAAATTATAGAGGAGGTTGCCAATAGGAGAGAAAAACATATTTTGTAATAGAAAAATCAATAAAACATTTCTCCCCAAGGGAATTCATCCGTGGACGTAGGCAAGCCATGCCGAACCACGTAAAACCTGCGTCAATCTTTGTCTCCTTATTTGTTCTTCAATTCATCTCCTAACCCAAAATACTCACCAAAACATCCATTCATCGTGTTTCGTGCCCAAAAGTAATTTTGGGTACAAACATTGGCGCCGACTAAGGGGAATACGAGAAAAGGAATCGTGTCCTCCCATTGAGAAAAGTTACGAAAAACGCTCCAGAATCGTTCCCATGAAAAAAGCATGGAACGCCTTGAAAAATCACTTATTCTTTGTCAGTGGCACTGTCAAGCCGCTACAACCCAACTTGATCGTAATAATCCTTGATCCGGTGATTGTTGCTGCCGACTATATAACCACATTTATCGCGGCCAATTTGACACGTGATCTCGCTGCTATCCGTGTTTGTGGATCAAGATCTACAAAAACGATTACCTTCGAAATATCTAAAATCGCACCACTACAAAGATCGGTGAAACCGCTCTCGGGACGTTCGGTCCACGGTGGAAGATATTCTAATAAAAAAATCTTCATCAAAATTGTTCTTTGGATGTTCGATCCAGCAACATGGATTGATCCAATTACGTTTTCAATCGCTGCAGTCAGCGATCGCGAACGCTGCGGCACTGAAAGAAATTACCATTACTGCAGTCCTGTGGATCGCAACTGCTGCAGTCCAGCATCGCAATCGGAGACACCACAGTTGGTTCGCTAAAAAAATCACCTAGATTGTTGTCAGGATGGTCGGTCCGCAACGTGCTCAAATCCAAAGTTCAAAAAAAAAAAAAAATTGCGTCTCAAATAACGCATTACCCACTTGTTCGAGCTTGAATAACCAAGAGAAAACCTTCGGAAAAACCCGCTAAGGTGCAGCAAAGCCATGATGAAAATTCCTTAAGAAACAGCAACAGTCCCTGAAACCGTTGTTATAAATCCATAGAACCGTTACGAAAAGCTTTCAAGGAAAAGACGACAAGCCTACTGAAACCTGTCGCGAAAGAGCATAGCAAAGGTCACAATTCAGAAAAACTGTGGCCTAAAGTTTCAATTCAAAAAAAAAAAAAAAAAATACAGCAAAAACGGCGGCGGCGAGCGGCGGCAACGGCGAGCGGCGGCGGCGGCGAGCGACATGCCTCAGATCTGTTCACCCTCTTCAGGGGTTTTGTTCACCCACTTTATATTTCATTCGCCCACGTCAAAGGTGTCCATCACCCACTTCCATCAACAAGAAAAAGGTTCGACGCTTCTTGTTACATCAAAGTTCGATGCGCAGCAAATGATCACCGTAGATTTTCTTTGGTACATCAAACTTCGATGCTCCGCAATACATCAAAATTATATTATAAGCAATGGTTCGATGCAATGGTGGTACATCAACCTTCGATACGCCGAACACAAGACCGTTGATTATCCACGGTACATCAGTTTTGATGGACCCTAAAACATCAAAAAAAGAAGCCGCCTAAGAACAAAAAGACGCCAAAAAAAAAAAAAAAAAAAAAAAAAAAAGCCGCCGGCCAACAAAAAGCCGCCTGACCAACAAAAGCCGGCGGCCAAAAAAAAAAAAAAAAAAAAGCCGTCGGCCAACATTTGTTTCGTTGGTATCTTCTTCGTCTCACGTCCGCATTGGATGATTTTTGGCTCGTTGCGATCGCATTTCAAAATCCTACGACATGAAGGTAAAATTTTGCAATTGGAGAATAATATTTTTTGGTACAATCACGTCATCAACATGTTAGAGCAAGGCGCTGACCAACCATTTCGTTCCCTCGATAACTTCTTCTTCGTGCATCCAAACCGAGTGATTGTCACCGATGAGATCGTATGTCAATTACCAAGGTCGTGAAGGCAACATTCCAATTTTCCGAGAAGGTTAAAATTTTTAGAAATATAAAATGACAACACCAGAAACGGGTCACATTCAATCACCACCGAAAATATCATGCACAGTTGATCGAATCATTGTAGTCCTTTTTCACATAACTATTATGATGATTGATCGAACTATTGTAATCCAGTTTTCACAAAGAATAAACGTTGGCACATTGATCGAACAGTACGCAGATTTTTTAATTCCTACAGTCCGGTCGAATCGACTGGTTAATCCGATTTTCACGAAAATCGCTTCAAATACAGTTTTCTCAACTCGATTCATTGGTTTTACGCATAATCATTGCGGTGCGGACTGATCTCAATTTGAAATACGATTAAATGGCAACTGTCTTCGATCCAGCTTGGACTTAACCGGTGCATTCCAATCCGACAGACAAATCAATTACTAAGTCGAGACGAGACGCTAAGGCACCTATAATCGTCGCTGGAAAACACCAACATAGCCAGTGGGCATCCTAATCACTTCGTAAGCGAAGTCACTATAACATTTTCAATAAGGTATGTATACAATTTACATATTTTTGCATCTTTTCATATATTCATGCATACGTTTGTTCAAGCAAGACACCTTTAATGTGGCAAACATCTTCTCACGAGGGGATGCACACATTTTCACCCGCGCGCATCCGGAATAGTGGGATTGGCCTCCCAGAATTCCAGAGATATCGACATATTCAAAATCCCATGCGCGAGCAAATGCAAAGAAGGCAAGTGCACCCTTGTGCAAGCATTGAGCAAAGATGACAATTACTATCTTCCGAGGGCAAGTTGCATATCACTTCAATGTGACCAAGTAGCACTTGGGGGCAAGATATGTAACACCTCATGATATGAAATAACTCTTTTGGGGCAAGCTGTGTAACACTCCATACACTTGGGGGTGAGTTACATAGCACTTAATCGCAATGCGGGATTAAGCTTCTGAAAGCCGAAACTTCAGGTAACCCAAACTTTTAAATCCCGCAACTCGTTGCAGATTAAGAGGGGGCGCAGTGTACACCCTAATATTTTTACGCAATTTTTACAATCAGTAATGTTAAAATTGTTATAGTTATGTTGATTGAATTATTGTACTCTAGTTCAAAAGCAATCGCCGCACTCTGACGCGACCGATGACAGCCAGTTTGCTATGAATTTCAGACTCGGTTGACGCAATCGATGTAGCACAAGTACTTCCGCTGACGAACCGATGTCAGTTCTAGTTTTATTTGTAAAGGTTACACTCTAGGTTTATCGAATCGTTTAAGTCCAAATTCCCTCAACAGCCTTTCGCAGTCCAAACATCGCTACCGCAATCCAACTTGCTTGTGTTCCCGCAGCTCAGCCTAACCGCAGACTCGCCATAGCGTGAGGTTTGCCGCTCTCTGCAGAATTCAGCCTGCTCTGCGAATGCTGCAGTAGTTAGCGTAGTTGTTGCCGCAACTCAAACAGATCGGGCCGATGCAGCTTCAACTTTTGTTTGTCGCCGCCGATTTCGACCGATCAGCCGATGCGCTCAAATTGTTTCACAACTCCCGCAGCCCACCTGATCGCAAATGGCCGCAGAGGCGCTTTGCTCGCTGGTGCCGCACTCCAGCCGATCGAGCCGATGCAGCTCAACTCGTTTCGCGAACACTCGCATCCCACCGATCGCACTCGCCGCAGCGGCGCTTTGCTCGCTGGTGCCGCAGCTCCACCGATCGAGCCGATACAGCCACTCGTCGCAACACTCGCAAATTCCAACGATCGCGAACTGACCGCAGGCGCTTTGCTCGCCACTCCTGCGCAATTCACCAGATCGGCCGATGCGCTCAACTTTGCTTGTCGCCGCCATGATTTCGACCGATCAAAGCCGATGCGCCCAACTGTTCACAACTCCCGCAGTCCACTGATCGCAGTGCCGCAGCGGCGCTTGCTCGTTATGCCGCACTACTCGATCAAGCCGATGTAACCCACTGCCGCAACACCCGCACTCAGTCTCGATCGCACTGCCGCAGGCGCTTGTTTCATCACTCCGCAAATTCAACGACGCGAGTCGCCGCAGCGCGCTTTGCTCGCTATGCTGTCAGCCCACCGATCGAGCCGATAGGCCGACCGCTGCAACACTCGCATCAATGATCGCAATGCCGCAGGCGCTTTGCTCGCCACTCCCGCAGTCCGACATTGACGCGCATCGCCGCAGCGCTGTTGCTCGCTGGTGCTGCAGCCCAGTCGATCAAGCCGATGCGACCAGCACTCGCTCGTAACGCCGCAGTACCATCTAATCGCAGCCACCGCAGGCGCTTTGCTCATTATCTAAAAGATAGCTTTTGTGGCCATCGCAGACAAGTCCAACGCAACTACCACAATTCAATTTTACATCGAGCATCACGCTTTCGTTCTGGAGCGATTCGACCTTTCGGTCCCGATTTTGCATACGACAATGGTTCATACTCAATTGTTTCCCGCCGAACACAATAGCCTCACTTGGGGCGACTTGATCACAATCAACGAAGGCGGTTCTATTTACGCTTCAGCAACAAAAATTTACTCATGGGGGCGTCTTGATTTCCGCAAACAACAAGGGAAGTTCGCCGATCACCTCAACATCAATAGTCGGGCGAGTTTTATCATTGACTAAGGAACACGAAATTTTTCTTAACCCCCAACAAGTTGGAGGTTAAGAGGGGGCGATGTTTGTACCATAAGTAAAAATACCACTTAATGGGCCAAATTGATACTTGAATCATGTTTGGTCCTCATCCAAGCTCCGCTAACTACCAACTAGGGCGGCTCACCGATCTGCACTGAATCGGTCAATGGTCAAAGTCGGTCAACTATCGAGGTCAACTTCCGGTCAAGGTCGATGGTCAAAGTCGATCAACTATCAAAGTCAACTTCCGGTCAAGGTCATGGTCAACGGTCGGTCCAACGGTCAAGGTCAACCGACAGTCAACTATCAAGTTGGTCGCACCCCTAGCTAATTTTTAGTCTCCACTCATATCGCCAAAGAAGCCAATTATGTTTGCCCGGCCCGGTCCATCCAAATATCCACCAACCATGCGTCGATCCGGCCAACCCATTACGGCGCCCACAAGATCCACCTATCCCCGCCCGGCGTCCCACCCCGTCGCCCGGCCGGTCTCCACCAATCCTCGCAGCCATTAATCGTGCAGTTTCATACATAAATTATGGTGAAGACATAAAGGAGCGGTTTTCATGCGAGAATTCAATATAGGACCATAAATGGACATTTCATACGAAATTATGGTGAAGACATAAAGGAGCAGCGATTTTCATGCGAATTCAATATAGGAGCATAAATGGGCGATTACATTGAGAATTCATTATAGGAACATAAATGAAAGCGTTAATGGAATTTATGTTGACATTGGAATTATATTTTTCATTGTATAAATAGGGGAGGAGCAGAAATTATAGAGGAGGTTGCCAATAGGAGAGAAAACATATTTTGTAATAGAAAAATCAATAAAACATTTCTCCCCAAGGGGATTCATCCGTGGACGTAGGCAAGCCATGCTGAACCACGTAAAACTCAAGTCAATCTTTGTCTCCTTATTTGTTCTTCAATTCATCTCCTAACCCAAAATACTCACCAAAACATCCATTCATCGTGTTTCGTGCCCAAAAGTAATTTTGGGTACAAACAGTTTCAATTTCTGAAAATTTTCGATCTTTGTTACATAGATTTATCAAATGGAGATGGATTCTTCATGGATCGATACAAATCAATTGTGTATTGGTGATTTTTACATTAAAAAGGTCAGATTCAAATCATGAGGTGGATTTTCAAGACAAAAATCATGTGCAGAATGGGTTCTCAGGAAACATATATAAATAAGGTTAAATGGATTTGTGTGGTGGATGTATAGGGCTCAGTTATGAGATGACAGTTGCTAGCGGTGTTTGGTGGTCAAATGGGTGTTGATTGGTTTGGTTTTGAGTTCAAGTTGGTGGTGCTCTGGGTGATTTTTGGGATAACAAAACAAATGAAGGAATGAGATGTTGCTGCTATGGTTGCGAGATTGAGACTCACAGAGAATCAGATATGGTTTGAATGAGGGAAAATGGTGTTCATGGCTGCAACAATTTCTTTTTCTCACATTTCTCTACACGCAACAACAACATGAAGAAGGAGAGATACAATAGAAGGCTTGTATTAAGTTGCAATTGCTATGTTGGCAATGAAGACAAATATCTGATGTGGTTGGTGTTGGTGGTTGTTGAGTCGAGGTGAGGTGTTGTTGAGTTGTAATTTTAGAGACTGAGCTGGTGAGTGGAAATGGATTAGTGATCTAATGAATGAATGATGGAATGCTTGTTATTACTGGGTTTGTTGAGGTTATAGTGCAACTGCAGTTAGGAGGTGTAGTTAATGGCTGTGCATTGGTGATGTTGATGTTAAGAGGCCGAGAAGATGATATTGCAGGTTTGTTGAGCTTCCAATTTGATTTGTTTGCACCAATGGTGGTGGTAGTGGATGTTGCAGTGGATGTTGTAGTGGTTTGTTGAAGTGGACTTGTGTTGGATGCGTCAAACTATTGGAGACAACTTGACCAAGTTGCTTAAAGCTATCGGAGACAACTTGAGCTAGTTGCTCCCTTTTTGGAGACAACTTGAGAAAGTTGCTTTCACTTTTGAAGGCAACTTTAGCTAGTTGATTCTAGATTGGAGGCAACTTGAGCTAGTTGATTCCAGTTTGGAGGCAACTTGGTTATGTTTTTGGGTCCATTCATTCATCTGAAATTATCTTATACATATATCTTAGAGTAGTCATTGGGTTGAGTTGTTGATGATGGTTGTGTTCCATGATCATGCTTTAAAGTCAAGAGGATAAATGAATGCTTAGGAAGTTCAAAGCAGAACTCAATATGAGTTGCAGTAGCAGAGATGGAGGATATGGTGTTGTATGGTGGTTGTTTGAGTTGTGGTGGGGGTAATTACGAGAGACAATATGAACTTGTGTTGGATGCGTGCAAACTACTAGGTATGTATATGTTACAAACCATGAACATATGTGTAGTTTTATACATCAGTAGTTGTAGTATATCTATTTGGATGTGATTTTGTATGTCATTTTGCATTAACAAACCTGTGGTGCAACGGTAGCACGAATGACACCATGTCAGATGATGCGTGTTCGACTCACACCGGGTTCATTTTTTGTGTATACTTTTCATAAGTTGGAGACAACTTGTCCTAGTTGCTTCCATATGTGGAGACAACTTGAGCTAGTTGCCTCCATTATTGAAGAAAACTTCAACAAGTTGCCTCCAGATTTGGAGACAACTTTCAGCGAGTTTCCTCTAGATGATGGTGGTGGAATTTGTGGTTGCTGGTGGTGATTGGTGGCGGTGGATGAAAGTGGTGGTGGTTGGTGGAGGTGGTGGGAAGTGGTGGTGGTTGTCGGTGGTGTACATTGGTGGTTGTTGGAGGCGGTGGTGGAGGAAAATAGCGGTGCTGGTTGGCGGTGGTGGTGGTAGTGGATATTTCAGTGGAGGTGGTTTGTTGTGTTAGAAGTAGTGGTTTGTTGCAGTGGACTTGTGTTGGATGCGTCAAACTATTGGAGACAACTTGACCAAGTTGCTTCCGCTATTGGAGACAACCTGAGCTAGTTGCTCCCTTTTTTTGGAGACAACTTGAGAAAGTTGCTTTCAGTTTTGAAGGCAACTTGAGCTAGTTGATTCCATATTGGAGGCAACTTGAGCTAGTTGATTCCAATTTGGAGGAAACTTGGTTATGTTTTTGGGTCCATTCATTCATCTGAAATTATCTTATACATATATCTTAGAGTAGTTGTTGGGTTGAGTTGCTGATGATGGTTGTGCTGCTGATGCTCATGCTTTAAAGTCAAGAGGATAAATGAATGCTTAGGAAGTTCAGCAGGAACTCAATATGAGTTGCAGTACCAGAGATGCAGGATATGGTGTTGTATGGTGGTGGTTTGAGTTGTGGTGGGGGTAATTACGAGACACAATATGAACTTATGTTGGATGCGCGCAAACTACTAGGTAGGTATATGTTACAGACCATGAACATATGTGTAGTTTTATACATCAGTAGTTGTAGTATATCTATTTGGATGTGATTTTATATGTCATTTTGCATTAACAAACCTGTGGTGCAACGGTAGAACGACTGACTCCATGTCAGATGATGCATGTTCGACTCACACCGGGTTCATTTTTTTGTGTATACTTTTCATAAGTTGGAGACAACTTGTCCTAGTTGCTTCCATATGTGAAGACAACTTGAGCTAGTTGCCTCCATTATTGAAGACAACTTCAGCAAGTTGCCTCCATATTCGGAGACAACTTTCAGAAAGTTTACTCTAGATGATGGTGGTGGAATTGGTGGTTTCTGGTGGTGATTGGTGGCGGTGGATGAAAGTGGAGGTGGTTGGTGGCGGTGGTGGGTAGTGGTGGTTGTTGTCGGTGGTGTACAGTGGTGCTGGTTGGAGGCGGTGGTGGAGGAAAATAGCGGTGATGGTTGGCGGTGGTGGTGGTAGTGGATGTTGCAGTGGAGGTGGTTTGTTGTGTTAGAAGTAGTGGTTTGTTGCATTGTACTTATGTTGGATGCGTCAAACTATTGGAGACAACTTGACCAAGTTGCTTCCGCTATTGGAGACAACTTGAGCTAGTTGCTCCCTTTTTTTGGAGACAACTTAAGAAAGTTTCTTTCATTTTTGAAGGCAACTTGAGCTAGTTGATTCCAGATTGGAGGCAACTTGAGCTAGTTGATTCCAATTTGGAGGCAACTTGGTTATGTTTTTTCACTAATACAAATATGGGCTTAGGTGACAGTTAAAAACTGTCACCAAAATGCTTATCTAACAGTTTTTAATTTTTTTTGCACTGTCACCAAAGGCTCTATTACGAAAATTCTTTAATAAATTTTTACAAAATCATGACTATAATGTAACAGTTTATTAATAAGCCTGTCATTGTTTACGACCTACGGTATCATTTTCTAAATGAAACTGTTATCCGAACTTGAATTTCATGTACTAAGAAAACAGTTTCTTAGCAAACCTGTCATTGTTCACAAGCTACCGTAACATCTTTTAAGTAAAACCGTCATCTAAAACTCAAATCAGCCGAAGTTAGCCGGCATTTGATCTCATCTCAATTCTATTTTTTGATTCATCGCCAGTTTGTGCATTTGTTCATTATTATTTATTTATTTGTTTGTTTTCTTAGTTTTCTTTTATTGATTGTGTGTATTCTCTTTTTATTCAACCACCAGAGAAGTAGAAAGCTCCATCACATCTTCAAATCCAGCAAATCCAGCTAAATCTGGTGGTGGTAAACAAAAGAAGAAGATCAGTTCATGATTAAATATATATTAAGTTCTTCTTTTATGTTGAATTTAAGTTCGTTACTTTATAATGAGTTGTTTTGTCTTGTGATTTGTCCAAAATTGGAGCAAAGGAAAGCAAATGGATAAGGTTAACAACATGCTCTTGTTTGATCAAGCTAGGTTTAATCTGTGGTTTGCTTTGTAATATCATTACTTCAGCTGATTTAGTAAATATGATGCCTTTTCTATTGGATTTGGATAAATTAGGATTGTTCTTTGTTACTAGATTAGGGTTCTTGTGTTGGAAGTATATGTTGTTTCAATTTTTATAAAAATGGGGTTTTTGAGTTGCATCAGTTATAGCAATCTTTAGTTCACCGCTCTCCTACTGTTTCGTGGTTGGCATATTCACCATTTTTCGTTTGTTTTCTGATTGGTAGGAAGTTGAAGAGAAAAATTTCGTGATGAGGATGGTCGGCCTCTGTGAGTCTTGATGCTAATATAAATAGAAATAAAGTGTGATTTTGATGCATTTTTGTTACAATTTTGAAAATTTGCTTAATGGGATTTTTGATACAGGACATCGATATGGACAAGTATGCATTGAAATTAATGGGTAATTCAGATTCATTCTTTTGATCATTCCCATGGGTAAGTAAAGCCTTCTCCATCATATTTCAGTTTGCTATCTTTACTTTTGGGCGTCTAATATTAGGGATTCTTCTTAAACATGTCTCGGGTTGTATGTTTTCATCAGGGTCCATGATAGCGTGCAAATTCGCAGCTATATATTCCTGTAGCTTGTAAAAAAAAAAAAAAATCTCTGCAGAGAGATGTAGTGATATGTTACAATACGGCATAGGATACTTTTATATTTGTTAGAACAATATTTGTTATTTTTCTTCAAAATGATGAGAAAAGTACCTTAAGTGAATATTTGTTAACAGTATGTTTGGTTGTTGTGTTGCAATGATGAGAGCTCAATATTAACGAAAGTAAATGTACTTGATGTGATGTCAACGTGGTGCTGACCAGCACAATGTTGATCTGAGCGGTTACCTGAGCAACGTATAATAGAACTCAGCGATTTAGATCAGCCGATGAAAATGACGGTTGCGGTGAATTCATTATGAAAACATAGATTGTCATTTCTGTTGTGTGTTGGTGTTTCAAATGTTGCACCCTATAATTCATCTATGGTGATTATTTTATCATTATCTGTCGTAAGCAATGTGCAATGATGTGAGATCAATATTTATCGAAAGGACATAAACTTGATGTGATTGTCATCTTATGAGTTCGAGATAGCCAAGAACTCTGCTTGTTCAGGTTTTGATGTAAATTTGTTATAAATTAGAATTTTAGAAGCAAGTATGACATGTGAGAATATTTTCTGTATGTGCACTTTCTTACTTAAATTCCTGAGCAGCTCTTTTCTTTAGGTTCACTTAATTTTGATACATGGAAAAAGTCAGTCTGAATTTGCAATCATGTTGTTGGTGTCGGGGAGTTTTACTGATTATATTGTTGGATTCTTATTTGGTTATTCTTAGGCTGTGAGGATGTCGACCCCTTTAAGGAAGAGGTTGATGAGGGATTTCAAGAGATTGCAACATTATCCTACAGCAGGCATCAGGGGTGCGCCACAAGACAATAACATAATGCTATGGGATGTTGTTATATTTTGGTAAGGAAAGGATGGAACCACCTTCTCTTTTTCTTGTGGACTTTTGTCTCTGTTGATTCTCTTTTGGCCAGAGTTTTGAAAAAATCACTCTTACAACTTCAATTGGTTTTATTTGCAGCCCAAATGATACTCTTTGGGATGGAGGTGAGTCTGTTGCTAAATTCCATATCAAGAATATGGAGTATTAGTTTGTCTTGCAGATCGTTCATCCATTATTTTACTTACATATCCCTGGTATACTTATTTATATCATCTTTTGACTGTTGTGATTGATCTCCATCCAAAACCATTTGAAATTGGACTGCTTACTTTTTATATAGAAATGTTTCATTAGGGAATTGGTTTATCTTCCATCTTTTTTGCTGTGCATCTGGTTATAACAGTAAAATGATATTATTTTTTTTAAATCCTTTAGGTACCTTTAAGTTTTCTCTGCAGTTTTCGGAGGACTATCCATATAAGCCACCAACAGTTCGATTTTTTTCGTGGATGTTCCATCCAAATAGTAAGTTGTGAACTAGAGAGGTTAGCCTCCAAATGTGAAAATTTATTTGATACATTGAACTGTGAAAATGATCTGCTTTTTGCTGTTAATTGGTCGAAAATGGATTTAGTCTGGTTACATCCTTGCATGACAAGTCAATTTGGATTTGTTCGTAAATGTTGGGTTATTTTGTCACATTCCTAACTTATTCATTTGTCCGGTTGTTGGCGTCCATGCGGATGTAAGTATTTTCTTGGATATCTTACGTAACCCGTGAGTCCTAGCTATTTATGATGTAGCTTCTATTATAACTTTTATCCAGGTAATTTGATGTTTTTCCTTTCTTCCTGTTCATATCTTGCTGTATTTTCTTTCCGTGCCTTTGGCAATCTTCGCAAAGTCTTGATATTTGCTTTGCATCTTCATGCATATATGGCCAGTAATAACATTGCATTTTCGCTTTGTATGCCAAAGATCGTCCGCTGCTGTGATTGCCAGCATCCCCACTATGTAACATCTTTAACACTTCTTCTCCTTATTTTCGTGTCAAACATCTGAGTGAAGGTCCATTAAAGGATCTCCGGTACAGTATCCCATCTCTTAGTTCATAATTTGTCGCACGGCTTTTTAATTTGTGCGCCTCCAATCTATTCCTTGGTGTTTCTCCTCTCATCAGATATGCATGAAGTTCTGCTCTCCAATCTTCGATATTGGGTATTTGTTCTCCATCTTCTATTATCATTACATCTACCTCTCTTTTTTCTTCTTTATTGATTGATGGTGATAAAAGTTTTTGTATCTTTATGCATCTTGCAGTTGGTCTGTCATCATACTTGAGATAAAAGCAAAGGCATCTGCAAGTCTGTTATCTTTTCTTGATATGTGTCTCCATTTTATTTTTGGGATTCTCGCTGATAATTCTTCAACAAGTTTCTTGTATTTCTTCATGGACGATTCATTTGTAGTGTATTCTCCTTTTATTTGACGAATGACTAGCTGCGAATAAGTGGTGATTCTCACATTTTCCAACTTCATTTCTATTGCGAACTTCAGGGCATGTATCAAAGCTTCATATTCTATTTCATTATTGATGGATGTAAACTCCAATCTGAAGGAAAAAGCCATTTTGTTTCCCTATGGCGAAATCAAAACAATTCCAACTCCGTTACCTTCCCCATTTGATGATCCATCCACCAATATTTCCCATCTATTTGGCTCTGTTAATAGAACTCTCGGATTTCCATGTTCTTCTTCTACATCCATCATTTCTTCCACAACTTCATCATCTTCTAAAGGAAATTCTCGCTAAGAAGTCTCCTAACAACTTGCGATTTGGGTGAAGATAATATTTCATATTTGATTTTGAAATGTCCTATTTGTGCATTCCATCTCTCAACTCTGCCTGATCTTTTTGAATTCTTCATTACCGACTTGATTGGTATTTTTGTCAATACCCTTATTTCATGTGCCTGAAAATATATGCGAAGTTTAAATGCTGCATAAACTAATGCCAAAATTAGCTTTTAAATTTTTGAATAATTTTTCTCTGCGGCATTGAAGGTTTTGTTGATGTAATAAATTGGTTTTTCACCTCCCGCGTCTACTCGTAATAACACAGCACTTAATGCATGTGAAGTTGTCGCAAGATAGATTAATAGTTCTTCTCTTGGTTCTGCTTTTTGCGAATAGATATATTCGCCAGATGTTCTTTTATTCCTTGAAAAGATTTCTCGCATTAATCTATCCATCTAAACTTCGTCCCCTTTTTGAGTATGTTGAAAATATGTTTACATTTGTCTGATGATCGCGAAATGAACCTTCCCAACAAAGCTAAGAGCCCATTTAACTTCTGTACATCTTTTACCGTCGCTGGTGTTGACATGTCACGAATTGCTTGCACTTTCTCTGGATCAACTTGTATTCCTTCTTTTGATACGATGTAACCTAAAAAATTTCCTGACGCAACCCCAAAAATACACTTTTCTGGATTTACTTTGATGTTAAAATGTCTCATTTGTTTAAAAATTTCCCTCAAATCTTGGACATGATCTTTTGTTTCTTTACTTTTTATTAACATATCATCCACATACACTTCTAATGTTTTGTGTATCCATTTCGCAAACACCTTCTCTACCATCCTTTGGTATGTTGCTCCATCATTTCGCAAATCAAATGGCATTTTTGTATAAAAAAATAACCCTCTTGGATCGAAAAAACAGTATTCTCCTGATCTTCTTCAGCGAGTGGGATTTGATTGTAGCCTTTATATTCGTCTAGAGAGGATATTCTATCATTTCCTGCTGCTGATTCAACCATTTGTGGAATATATGGCAACAAAAAACTATCTTTCGGACAGGCTTTATTTAGGTCAGTAAAATATATACAAATTCTTATCCCCTTTTTCTTCTTTGGAACCACAACCATATTTGCTATCCACTCCGGATATTTTGCTTGTATTATGATTCCTACATCAAGCATCTTATGCAACTCTTCTTTTATTTGAGGATGATATGTTGTTGCGATTTTTCTGATTCTTTGTTTGAATGCCCTCTCATTTTTGTCAATCTCCAACCTATGACACGCCACAGATGGGTCTATTCCAGGCATCTCATCCATGTTCCACACGAAAATATCTTTAAATTCTCGCAACAGACCAATAGTTCTTTCTTCTTCATCTGTCTCCATCTTAGTCCCAATTTTTAGTATTCGGTTCTTCTTCGGTTCCAACATTCACTTCCTTTGTTGGTTCCACCGCAGTGTAACTGGTCTTAGGTTCTCCCATAGGTGTGGGTTCTTTTATCTCATTCGCAAGCTCATTCCCTTCTTCCGAAATTTTGCAGGGTATTCCTTTTCCTTCCTCTGCTCTTATCATATAAGCTCTAAATTCTTCTTCTTTCTTTGCCTCCTTTGCCACTTTTCTGCGATCTTTTCGCTTCTTTGCACGTCCTTCATACTATTTCACTTCAATTTGATAACACAATATCGCTTTATCAGCCTCCCCTCTAATTTCTCCAATCCCACTTGGCATAGGAAATTTAATGCATTGATGTAATGTTGATGCTACAGCTTTAATTGCATGTATCCATGGCCTTCCCAACAACATGTTGTACGGTGATTCCATATCCACTACGCATAGTGTCACTTGTGTTTCAATCTCTCCTAGCGAAATTCGCACCTTTATTTCTCCTTTCGGTTTTGTTGTAGATTTTACAAAGCCATGAATATGATAGGTTGAAGGAGACATCTCTTCATCTTTATATCCCATTCCTTTGTATGTATGGTAAAATATTATATCCGCCGAACTCCGTGTATCAACCAGAGTTCTGTTTACCGCCCATTCTTCTATAGTTTTTGCTGATTTCTCCTTTTCTTTCCGTGTGGTTACTGTGATTACCAAAGGAGATGTGTGATTTAAATTTTCTCTTGGTATCTCTGCTGCTATGAACGTAATCTTCTGTTTTTCCCAATCTTTCAAGGGTGATACCTTCTCCATCGTCCTGATTTTCTTTCCTTCAAAATCTCGTTTATGTATTCTCCCTATGATATTTTCATGGAATTCATTAATCATTGTTTTTGTAATCAAGCTACACTCCAACTTTCTATTACGTTCCTTGATTTTAATTTTCTCTACTTTAACTGATTTATCAATTTGTTTCATCATTTTCTTCATTTGAATAATCTTAATAACAATCTTTAATCTTCAACCCCCCCTTCTAGCGTCATTATGTAGTTGCAGGAATTCCTACAATACATCCCTCATAAGAATGCATAATATTCAACACATCTTTAATATCAACAATCAATATTTTTATTAATTGAGTTAGAAATTTTACAAGAAGGAAATGAAATCAAGAATATAATTGCTACTCTAGGCTTTCTCTCTCCTCAAAACTTTCTCTCCACTCTAAAAAGATCTCCCCCTCCCTTAGGCCTACTCGTCCCTTTATATAGGACATTACATAGTGGATGATAGCTAAGTTGTCCTTTATTTTCGGATCTGGCTTGCGACATTCTCGCAAGTATTCAAATATTAAATCTCGTAACGCTCCTAAATCTCGCTAGGTCTTCACATCTTTCTCGTGTTCAGGTTGTCGTCATCCGTTGCGTCATTTTTATTACCAATCTGCGATATCTTCGCAGTGTGTCGCTCAAGGATTTCGCAAGGATATTGATGTTGCGATATGCTTTACATCCAGGCATGGATCAGGGTCCAGAATTTGGGTCAGTTAAACCATGTATTGTATATATGACTATTCCACCTAGTTCTTAGTTAATTTTAACGGAAAATGGTCATTTGTCCAAATATTTTTAAAACCTGGTTCAAATGGACGAGTAAAAATTAATATGGGTGAAATGGACAAAAAAAAGCGAGGATCAAACTGGATTCATCCTGACTTAAACATAAAAAATAGCAAGGATGAAACTGGATGCATCCTGATGTAAATTAAAAAAAGAAAAATTATTTGAAAATTGGTAGGACGAAACTGTTTACATCCTGGCGATTTTTGTATTTTTGTCCATTTAAACAGTATCAAAATCTATATGTTTTTTTCACCCAAGATTTGTTGATTTTGGTCTTTTTAACCAATTTTGTGTAATTTTAATTTCAAATTGCAAGGAAAAAGAGTCGTGTGTGCAACATTAGCATGGTTTTGCGCGTCATAACTTGCCTTTGATCACTTCTTTCTGAATCTTGAAATATAATACATAATTGATCCCAAAAACTATTGAAATTTATTCGTAAGAGAGTTGGATCTAATTAATGTATTGAAAAAATTGCTGCATGGCAATGAACAGCCCCTCAGTCACAAGTTAGAAATTAGAATTACCGGAACGGATTAGTCATACGCATTTAATTTACGCTTTCTGCAGCCTCGATTACAAGTTATATAGTGGAAAAAAAACACTAATCAATTCAAACTGAGACTTTCCACTTGATTAATTCCTTCTTTACAACTCAAAGGGAAAACATGTCTGTTATCTATTCCCACGACAGATTCTCTGCAAAGACTTTTTCTCATATTTTCTGCAATTATAATTTCCTCAACTACTACTATACCTCCACATCATAGTTGACAAATGCGAAAGGTCGACATTTTCTAGGTCAATAAGATGGAAAACGTCTACTAATAGTTTACGAATTACAACTAGCTAGGGATACTAAAAGAGCAAAAAATAAAATAATAGATCAACATTCTTCCATATTCATATTCTGATGTATGATTGAATTTCATTAGAAGGGTCCATTCTATTAGTATAGTTATATCAAAACTATTGCAAAAAATTCAGATCAACACAAGAAGCCATCATGTTTCACCCTATTACACTTTCTATCATGATCATTCTGTTTTTCTATGCTGTTTTCTATATATCCAAGAAACAGCTTAAGGGGTCTACCGATGTTAGATCGAACATAAAGCTCAACTTACCACCTTCTCCTCCCAAGATTCCAATCCTTGGAAATTTCCATCAATTAACTCTCATGATTCACCGATGCTTTCATTGCGTATCTGCGATGTATGGCCCAATCGTACTCTTACACTGGGCTAAAAAACCTATTCTTGTAGTTTCATCTGCAGAGATGGCATCTGAAATTATAAAGACCCATGATGTTATTTTCTCCGATCGGTTTGTTCCAAAAACCATAAGAATTATCTTCTTCGGTGGAAAAGACCTAGTTTTTGCTCCCTATGGCGAGCGCTGGAGACAACTCAGGAAGTTTTGTGTTCTTGAATTGTTGACTGTAAAGAGGGTACAATCTTTCAAGTATGTAAGAGAAGAAGAAGTTGATAAAGTGATGGAGATGATAGCTCACTCGTCCAGAGAGGGCGACATAATTAATTTGACAGAGACAATATCCACTTTGTTAAACTCCATTATATTTAGGTGTTCACTTGGTGACAATTTCAACAAAGATTATACACAGAAATTTATTGGGTTAATAAAGATGGCGACTAGGTTGATGGAGTCGGCTTTTAGTTTTGAAGATTACTTTCCATGGTTGAAATGGATGGATGTTATCACTGGATTAGATCGGAAGCTTAAAAGAACCTCTGAAGATATAAATACTTTCTTCGATCAAATCATTGATGATCATCTCCTATCCGATAATTCAAGTGTAAAGCAGGGTGATCACGACGACAAGAGAAACTTCATAGATCTACTTCTTCTTCATGCTGAAAAAGAACCAAATCTGAATCTCACTCGTGATAATATCAAAGGAATAATAATGGTATGCCCTCTCTCTCTCTGTCTCTCAAGTTGATTTGAAATTGAAGTTCATAACTGAAGTTCCTAGTGATACAAATATCAGGACATGTTTATCGCTGGAAGCGAAACCACAGCTACTGTAGTTGACTGGGCAATAGCGGAGCTCATAAAGAATCCAAAGCTGATGAAGAAAGCACAAGAAGAGGTAAGAAGAGTGGTAGGCAACAAAATGAAAGTGGAAGAGCATGATATTAATCAAATGGACTACTTGAAATGCATTGTGAAAGAGAGCTTACGATTGCACCCTCCTGTACCAACTTTGCTAGGAAGAAATTCTTCGGCCAATGTCAAAATAGGAGGTTATGATATCCCAGCAAATACAGCATTATTCATCAATGCCTACACGATTCAAAGAGCCCCTAAATCGTGGGACAAACCAGAAGAGTTTTATCCGGAGAGATTCGAAAACAACCCTATTGATTTTAAAGGGCAAGATTTTGATTTTATCCCATTTGGATCTGGAAGAAGAGGTGTCCTGGAATGTCATTGGCCTTGCAGTGGTGGAATTTGTTCTTGCCAACCTCTTGCATGGGTTCGACTGGGAATTGCCTGGTGGTGCTAACAAGGAAGAACTAGACATGTCTGAAGGATCTGGTTTCAGTATTAATAGGAAGACACCTCTTCTTGTTGTTCCAGTATTGTTTCATCCAACATCTTCTCGTACTACTCCAATTTAATGTTATTATCGAAACAAAATTGTACGTATTCCCAATTCAATAAATAACATAAGAAACGAGTTATGAATGTTCCTGTTTTTCCATTTATTTTTACCATTATATGAGATGTTATCTGTATCCAATTTCAATCCTCAATATTGGAGCAGCAGATTTTGAAGTTCAACTACTCTTTACACAGTGCTTTGAATTCAAGGGATGTCATTAATGGGATAAAGAATTTTGCAAAACATGTCGACCGGCTAAGAGAAATTGGTCTACATATTGAGGTTGAAAGTGTGGCATAATTGAGATTGAAAGTGTGGCATCAGCAATAAAAGAAGCACCCGCACTTTGAAATTTGCGAGCTACTGTATGGCTTATATCGGTTATGTTTGCATTTTTTATTCGTTGGGATGTGCATAAAGAAGAGGGTACGTAAGATTCAAATGGGACTATGACAATTGACCATGCTTCATCCTACATGTGGCAGCTAATGTGTCCATCTCATATTTTATATAATTTTTGATTGATTACCCATCTCGTATTCTCATGTCATGTTCTTTCCTGCAGTGAGAATGAGACTCGATCTAAAATCAATTATATTCTACTTTTTCGATGTATACTGAAATAGTGGTCGAGTGATGCTGAACTGATGTTGCATGTGTAAAAACTTCTTTTTAACAAAATAAAAAACAAAACTTTTAGAGCAACGATATAAGAATATTTCCAGGAGAAATTCCGAGTGGAGATCCAATGGCGCAACTCTTTTACCATTGCTTAATTTGTCCTCGACTAAGATTTGATTTTAAAAAACTGGTTTGGCGTGAGGAGTTTTTGCATCTCAAGTACTTCACTGAAACGCTTGGAAATTGATCACGGGGACATAGTGAATGAGGATGATGGTTTACAAAACCGTGCTCTTAAAATTAAGGCACCAAATCTAGTGTCACTTACTTATCGTGGTGGTGTAGCAAAAGAATATGTTCTTTCCAACTTTCAACTAGAATTTGCAACAGTTGGGTTTGGTGATGGATTTGATGATGTACCAAGGGGGAAAAATATAGGTGCAGCTGTAAGTAAGTTCTTTCAAGCGCTTGCATGTGTACAAAGTCTAACAATATATGCTGAAACCCTAGGGGTATTCTTCTTTCTTTTGCTCTCTCTGTGCTTTTATGTATTAAATGCTTAAGCGGATTCCTCAACACTGATTTACTTGTTGTTATTGCCTTGTGATGAATTAGGCAATCTTCGTTGCAGTCAACTTCGTTAACAACCTACCTACATTTCATAATTTGAAGGAGTTGTTCCTACAACTGGACGACACTACTGAATCTGATAAATTGGTATTTCCACTGCTCAGAGCAGCACCTAACTTGAGTCGTCTCGTGTTTACCAATGTAAGTACACGAAAATTCTGATGTTTATGTTTATTAAAGCAAAAACAATTCCTGGGCATTGCCATTCAAAAGAAATTATGTTTATCTACAAACGAGAACTGATGGGTGGGCTTCTTTTTGCCCATATAGATTTTCTCAAGTAAACTTTTTTTCTTTTTCCCTTCTTATGGAACCAAAAAGGCAAAGATATTCAGAAGATTTCTTTGCTAAAAACAGAGAACCCTAGCGTCAAACAGAGAGATTTAGGCTTCAAAATAGAAACACCCAGTCGTCAATATCAAGCGTTCCAGAAGATATCAATCTTTGAGATTCTCACAAGGCTACCCGTGAAATCCATATATGTATGTAAGTGTGTTTGCAAGTCTTGGTTTTGTTAAGATGCACCATGATCTTGCTATCCAAAACAACAACCCCGGTGTCATTGTTAGAGGTTTTACGCAGAGAAGTAAGGCCAGTAACGCATTATACTCCCTTCAGTATGATACCCCATTATCGTCAATGGATGGAAGTAGAGTGGGAGCAACAACGCAAGTTGATCATGTCGTTGAATTGGATTACCCATTCAAATCTTTAGGTTGCAAGGCTCAAATTTTGGGTTCAACAAATGGTATATTTGTTTTGCCTATCGTATTGTAGGACCATAAATTGTAAGTTGATCAGTCGTTATGAAGAATTTTTCTGTCTCTGGAACCCAGCTACTAAAGAGTTCAAGAAATTACCCAAATTATTGTATAGCTATTATGGATATATACATGGTTTTGCGTACGATAGGAAGAATGATGACTACAAGTTAATAATTGTGCGAAAAATTGATAGACAAACAAACGGTTTAGTTCAAGTCTACACATTAGGGACAGATTCATGGAAAAGTAGTCAAAGTCAAACCATAACATATAAGTTTTGCGTTGCCAGAGGGGTGATTTTGAACGGAGCTTTGCATTGGCTCGGGGAAATGCCTGAAAAAGACACCTCCAAGAAACTCTCAGTCTAAAGTGAAAGAATTTTAGAAGATTCAGAAGAGAACAGATTTAGATATATATCTAGGGCCAAGTTAGAGTCGACTTCAGAGGAGAGAGGAGACCATTAAACCTAAACCCCAAATTTCCCCAAAATGAATTCTCATTTTCTCATTTTCTTCATTGGATTTTTTTGATTTTCAATACAATATTTCTCCCTATCTTATCTGTGTTTTTTCCTGTTTTATGTTATTGTTTCGAATTTCTTATTAAAAAAAAAAAAAGAAAAAAAAGGGATTTCTTTTAAGAAACTCTGAATATGTCTAACTGAATTCCTTTTTTCTCCCAATGTGTTTACAGCTTGTTTGTGTCCAAATGGCGTTTGCCACAATATATGAATTGGTAAAGGCGTATGCAAAGGTTGGTTTTGTGCTTGTTGAAGCAATGTTGTTCAGTAAGATTATCACCAAGCTCCTGAAAGTGTTCATGGGAATCGTTGTCAATACCGATCCAGACCAGTCTACTGTAAGAGGTAACCGTGATTTCCGCGATAACCTAATGCAAGAATTCAAAATTCAAAAAATTAGTTTCCATATCTCAATTTCCACCCTGATTTTTCTCGCATGGTCAAATGCCAGCTTTGCTATTCCCATACATATTGAAAATTTTCATGAACAGAATCTACACAATTTATGGAAATATTCAAGGGATGAGTTCAAAACCCTAAACAAAAACAAAAGTCAATATATATCAGACATATCTCTTAAGTTTGATTCAATAGACACCAATAGAAAAACCCATCTCTCTTACTCAAGCAATATGGCTATGGAAAATGAATCTTCTGTGTCACATTTAGTTCAAAGTTTAAAACTGCTACTATTGAACTGGGAGAATCTTCAGATATAATAAGTCACCAAAATGAAAAAGAAGTAGCTGAAGAAACAAATCAATGGGAATATAGTTTGATAGGGAAAATTATCATTGAAGGAAATATGGGTCTGAAAATGGTGGAGAATAACATTGGATTCGCCTGGCCTTTTCTTCTTTGAAGATGAAGTACAGATTGTTGAAATAGATACTAACTTTATGGTATTCAAGTTCAAAGATTGGGATACTCTCAACAAAATCTTTATTACAAGACCATGGAGTGTGAATGGGAGTTTAATCATGCTGCATCACTATGACTCAAGTGTGTTGTACCAGGAACTGGACTGGAAAAACCAAGCTTTTTGGATCCAGCTAAAGGAAACTGCTGCCAGAACATATGAAGGTTGAAACTATAAGAAAGATAGGAGCTCTCATGGGGAAGTTGTAGCCATTGATCCGTAGAGATGCTATCCCAAAGGCGGGAGACCACTGTTAAGTTTGTGTCTTAATAGATATCAACAATCCACTTAGGAGGGGAGTCTTAGCCATGACTAATGCAGGATGTACTAGATGGATTCGGTTCTTCTATGAAAAACAACCAAACAAGATATGCCCTGAATGCTTCATTCTTAATCATAACAAAGGAGTCTGCAAGGTAGCATCAGAATATTTGGAGGCTTTGCACAAAAAAGCTCACTATTTTGGAACAAAGAGCCTGGAAGGGAAAAACCAGCTAGCCCAACCAAGAACTATAATGCAGATCCCTAAGAAGGTCCAGAGGAACAATATAAAAAAATCTCCTTTTATCCCTCCACAAGATGGTGTTAAGATTGATGTGGCAGCTTTATTGACTATCACTGGAAAGGAAGGTGAAGGAGATGCCAGACTTGGTAAGAGACAGAGGAATGATACTACCAACAAGAACTAGAGCATGACTACTGAACTGGGTGATAATCTTATAGGAACACAATCAACCTCAAAGGCCATTCAGCAGGACAAACAAGTAAAACACATGGAAGGGGAGAAAAAGGTTTTTGCTAGACTGAACTTTTTTATTCTAAGTTTTCAATTTATTATTCTTTGCATTGATAAAAAAATTATTTGTCTTAGGCTTAGAAAAATGCAGATTTTATCCTGGAATGTTTGTGGGTTTGGTAACAAATACACTAGAATGCACCTAAAAGATCTTGTTAGAGCTCAAAACCCTGATATAATTTTTTCATGCGAAACCAAAAACACAAGCGAGAAAAAAATGAAACTTTATATGACTCCTCTGAAATATCCTAATGTTTTTTCTATGAGCCCCACAGTGTTTGGGAGGACTATGTCTACTCGGAAAGATGGAATTGATATGAAAATCATAGACATCGGTATAATACTATAAACTGTCTCATTAGTATTGATGCTAGAACTAAAGAGTCTTTGATTTCCTTTGTGTATGGTGCCTTAGAAGATAGTATGAGGAACAATCAATGGGTCTATCTCAACACTTGTGTATAACCATCATAAACTCCCTTGAAGCTGTTATAGGGGACCTAAATTTCATTCTTAGTCAAGATGAAAAGAAGGAGGCAATAGTGTGAGTCGATCGATCTAGATAAAAATAATAACATTCTTAACGATTGTAACTTGCATAGTATGTCCTTTATAGGGAACCCATATACTTGGACCAATAGGAGACAGGGTCAAGATCTAATTCTAGAAAGACTAGATAGATGTCTTACTAATTTAGATTGGCAACAAAACTATCCCAAAGCTGCTGTCTACCATCTGATCCCTATGGCTAGTGATCATTGTCCAATTCTCTTAACTACTGCTAGAAATGAGTCTAAAGTTTTTAAACCATTTAGATTTAACAAAGCCTGGTTTAGAGATGCTTCTTGTAAAGAACTTATAGCAAATAGCTGGAAGAGATGTGGTATGGGATCTCCTGCCTTTAGACACACTAAATCTTTGTCTACCACTAAGCACGAATTAAGAGATTGGAATTATAATGTTTTCGGTAATATCTCCACCCAAATCATTAAATTGGAATCTACCTTACAAAATCTGTTAAATGCTAATAATGCTCCTAACTCTGCTGTTGTTTTGGAAGTGCATTCAAAGCTCAAACATTGGTATGACATTGAAGAAGATTTCTGGAGGCAAAGAGGTAAGGAAGAAGCTTTTAAATTTGGAGAAAGAAATACAGCCTACTTCCATAATAAAACCAATTTCAGGAGGAAAAGGACTCAGATTGAAACTATCCAAAACGAGATGGGAATTTGGCTTACTAAGAGGGAGGAAATTGCTGCCAATTTGAAGAGTCATTTCTTAAAAAATGAGCAGAACTACCAGACCCCCTAATGCTGGCTCTTATTTAGACCATATAGTTCCTTGTATCACTTCTAAAGATAACAACATGTTAAATAGCATTCCCGGCCACGAAGAAATTAAAAATGTGGTGTTTAGTATGCAACCTCGTGGACCACTCCACGGTCCCGATGGATTCCACCGGGATTCTATCAAGAAATGTGGCCTACAATTGGAGATGACACTGTAAGTATGGTTCAATCCTTCTTTAGAAGTAAACACTTACTAAAACAAATAAACCATAATTTTGTCTACCTCATACCCAAAACTAATAACCCTAAAACCGCTTCTGATTTTAGGCCAATTAGTCTGTATGTGTAATGTAGCTTACAAAATCATCTCTAAATTGATTGCTTCTAGGATGAAAGGCTTACTAGATAGAATTATAACTCCTTATCAATCGCATTCCTCTCCTCGCGAGCTTATTACCGATAATATTGTGATTGCCCATGAGTTAATAGATTCTATGAAACATTGTAAAGCGTAAAAGGTTGGATGGCTATCAAAATTTGGATATGTCAAAAGCTTTTGACTGAGAATAGAATGGAGCTTTCTCGTGGAGACTCTAGCTAAGTTAGGCTTTGATGGAGATTTTTGTAGCATAATCCACCAATGCCTTTCCACTGCCAGCACTTCAATCATGCTAAATGGCTCTCTGGTGATATCTTTACTCCTCAAAGGCTTAAGACAAGGAGACCCCTTGTCCCCCTATTTATTCATTTTAGTTATGGATTCATTCTCTAGAGCTCTTATAAATGCTTTTTGAAAATAAAGGTGATATTCATGGCATCAAGGCTAACGAAATTCCCTTCTATATCACACTTATTTTTTGCAGATGATTGTATTCTCTTCACTAAGGCTAATACTAAATAAGCTAGGAAACTAAGTGAAATTATAGAGCAGTTTAGCCTCTCTACAGTCGTTGTTAACTTCAAGAAAGTCGGGTCTTTCTTTAGTGCTAAAATTCCTAATAATGTTAAGAATAATATAGCTAACATTCTCGAGATAAAGAAACTAGCTCTAAATGACAGTACCTTGGTGTTCCACTCCTTCTCCAACAAAATAAAATGGAATCCTTTTCTAGTATCATTGATAACTCTTATGGCGGACTAGCAAACTGAAGGCTCGATTCTGAATCACTCGAAAGGACTATACTATTCAATCTGTCTTAGGTACTATTGCTTCATACCGATGGCGGTGTTTCCCTATGCCAAAGAAGATGACCGACAAGCTTGACTCTATACACATGAGATTCGGTGGAACAAAAACATGGGAGTAAAGGTATGTATTTTAGGAAATGGAAGGAAGTTGCTCAACCTAAAGAACTAGAGGTCTCTGGTATTAAACAATCTGCCATTATGAACAAAGCTCTTTTAGCCAAATTGGCTTGGAGAATGATAAATAACCCAGATGCTTTATGGGTTAAACTTATGGAAAGTAAGTATTTCTTTGGTGCTAATCCTTTAACTGGTGCTATTAATGGTACAGGTTCTTGGATTTGGAGAGGAATCCAACAAGGTCTAGAAATTATCAAAAAAAATGTTTGTTGGGAGGTAGGTGATGGATCTAGGATAAATATATGGAAGGATATTTGGATACCAGATAGAGAATGTCATGTTGACAATTCCTTGGTTTCTGCAAGCATGGTACATGTCAGCCAGCTGATAGATCATGATACTAAGCAATGGAATACGAATATTCTCAATTGTTTGTTTGACAAGGTACCGTTACTAGAATCATTAGGATCGGGATTCCTAATAATGGTAAAGAGCAGACTAAGATGGAAACACACTAGAGATGGTAATTTCACGGTCAAAACGGCTTATAGAGTCATTCAAAACTCGGCTAGTACCAAAGTGTTCAAAATAGTTGAACTGGAAAGGTTTTTGGAAGAAGGAACTCCCACCTAGGATTTTGCATTTCCTATGGAAATGTATTCAAAAGTGTCCGCCTACCGAGAGATAAAATAGCTTCTCATCTCACTACTTGCCCTAGTACCGTCCTTTTGTGATAATGCCACCGAAACCCTCCAAAGATTTGTTTGTGAATGTAATGTCACAAAGAATATATGGAGGCAAGTTGATACTACCATTGCTAGCTTTATGGATACTTGTTGTGCTTCATGATTGGTTAGTGTGCGGTTTTCTATCTACTAATAATAATCCGGCTAATGCAAATACTAGTAGTATTGACAAAATTGTTACAGGTCTATGGGTCATTTGGAAGGTAAGATGCTCACTGGTGTTTGATAATGTACAGGTTAGAATTGCAGATATTGCAAGAAAGATTAACAAGGAGTATAGTGAATGGTTAAATCATAAAACTACTCATTTATCTGTGATCCCTAATGTAGTGACGGATGCTCAATTTGGAAATGCCCGGTTAGGGGCAAGTTTAAGATTAATTTTGATGCATCTTTTACAAAGAAACTGAAAGGCCGGAATAGGACTAATATGGCGTGGTTTTACGGTGTACCGCATGGAGTTAGATGTATCCCCACAAATGCGATAGATGCGGAACAGTTTGAAGCATCATGGCGTTGTTAGAAGCAATCAAATGGGCAAAAGAGATGGGACTCAAAGATGTTCAACTTGAGGGAGATTGTAACAATGTAGTGTTGGCGACCAATGGAAATAGAGGAGCTGTACACTGTTTCATAACAACATTCTTGAAGATCGCATTCTTTCGCTTAATCAATTTGATTCACGAAGTCTGCTTTTGTTAAAAGATTAGCTAATAAGGCAAGACATGGGTAAGTGAAAATTCTCAACCGATTTACTAGGCAAAAAGATTGGAGCTCTTCCTTTCCATTAGGAATCGAGGATTGTATGCAAGCAGATTCTACTACCTAAAGATCATCAATA
>JAJJWW010003071.1:0-165897 GCA_023531295.1 Papaver armeniacum | reverse complement strand
TCATGCTTTCAATAAGACATGAGCCTCAATATTCATCTGATTGCTGGATCAAGAATACATATAATTATGGGTTTACGATTTTAGCCTTTGTCGAAAATCCACCATCTACAGTGGTATATTTGGGTACCCTCATCTTTTCACTTACAGTAGAGATACTTGACTCTACAATTTGTTTACGTGACATTAATTATCCTGGCGAGATTGGGTATACCCAAACTAATTGGGGTATACCCAATGAGACAAAATAGGGTCATTTTGAAGTAAAAGAGGTCACTTAACCAAATATTTTCAAAATGGCAAAATTGTCTCGTTTAATTAACCCTAAAATTTTGATTAGATTAATTAATTAAGTTTAAATTGATTGAATAGATTAAAACTTATGAATTTTAAGTTATGAAATTTTGTTTTTGATTGAACTTTTGTGGGATGATTTTTGATGACTTTTTTTTTTTTTTTGAGAATATCTCTTGCAACGAAAATGAAGCACACAACCGAAATACTTCTAAAAAGGGATTGTGAATTCGTTATATGAAATCATACTCAAAATCAAAGAATAAATCAACACTTTCGCTTACGAAAATATGAAAAGCTCCGGAAGGTCGACTAATGAAGATCATGCTTAGGCCAAAATTGGCAAGATCTCATCGTCATTTCTCGCCGCCAAAAGCTGAGCAAGGTCTTCATCAATCACCTGTGGCCAAAAGTGGCCTAAGCATGATCTTCATCGTCGACCTTGCCGACTTTTGTTTTTGACATACGAGGAGATGACATAAAATTTATTGGTCGGCAAAGGTATTCAAAAATACCCTTCCCAATTGTTTTTAGTAGGCAAGGTATTCAAAAATACCCTTCCCGCTTTATTTGGCCTAAGGTATTCAAAAATACCCCGCCTTGTTGAAAATTCTGATCGCCGCGCCATGGCTGTTATGAAAAGTCGGCAAGATATGCATGTTCACGACCTTGCCAAAAATGTGTAAATCATAATTTTCGATTTCTAACCTAATATAACAATCAAATCACACAACACAATGATGGGTTTGAGTTTAAACATCATTTATAGTCTTCTTTTATTTGTTAGAGTCAACAATTTTTTTGGAAAATCAAAGTTGAAGATTTTTATATGGCTTTGGTTGATGGAAGATGAAGATGAAGAAGAAGAAGATTAAGAGTTGGTTAGTTTTTTTAATTTTTTAGGGTTAATGAAATTAAGAAATAAGTTTATTTTTAAAATTTAATTAGTTCAGGTATTAAAGTAAAATCACACTTTTTAATAATGACACACCATGTCCCCTTGAAATTGGGTATACCCCAATTAGTTTGGGTATACCCCAATCTCGCCAGGTTAATTATGTCACATCGAGGATATTTACTTGCATTTTGGTCAGCCGGTCTACATCGAGTGTCGTGTAGCAATACATTCACAGTAGGAAAATAATTAAGTTGTGTAAGCATTTAACGGAGTGTATAGAGTAGTGAGCGTGCAACCACAAGTCTCCCTGGCATTGCGGACTTAACTTCACCACCTTCCCTATAGTTTCTAATCTCCACTCTTCTCTAACCGCTACAACTTATGAGATCAACTAGATCTTAACCCGTGCCGTAACGGCACGGGATGTTTTGTCTCTAATACGATATTGTTCACATTTTTCTTGCTTCATTTTATTCGTGAGTAATTATTTTGATATTCAAATAGGTTTTGGGAAACAAAATGGGTTACCTGATCTTTTTATTTTTTTTACTTAAGCATGTTATTCCAATTTATTATCTGGACGGAGTAATAATGTTGTGCCAACATGAAAATAAAATAAAAAATACAGTAAATAAAATTTTTCCCTATTTATTGTTCCATCATACCATAATTTCAAACTTCAAAAGAATATTTCATCTAACAAAGATACATATACCTAAACTGCCAATCCAACTCCATGATGTTTATGAATACTTTTGTTCCGAAATTATTGATAACTAAGGCTCTAAGGAGTGAAGCAAAAACCCATAATATTTTCCCTACTATAGATAAACACTATTTATTTATTTTTTGCAAAATGTGAGAGTTATAAAAAATGAAGAACCCTTGGCTATTGGAAGGCTGAGATATACACATGTGAGTTGAAAAATAAACTTATAATAGTAAATCAAAACATGTGTAAGATTCTTTCTCAATCATATTGATAACATAATATTGAAGAAATTCGTGGATAAAAGATTTCACACCAACTATGCTAAGTAGTGCATGAATGACGTTCTCACATCTAGTGTTACTCAAGTAATTTGGAGTTTTAAAGAGCATAGTCATATTGATATTTGTATCTACATAAATTCAACTAACCTTCCGAAGAAAAATTATTAGTTTCAAGGTAGAGCCGACACTCGCCTTTAATGTATACAACACACATTGGGTTTAATCGGCCTTGAGATTAAACAAATACCCCAATATTAGTCAAATAATGTCTACAAATACGGGATCGAAACAATGTGATAACGGGAAAATGAGAGACTAACATCGATTCTACAAAGAAAATACCTATATGTATCAAAGTTTGTTAACCAAACATGTATTCAAATTAAAAAGTCATCAACTTAACACAAAAATATAAAAGAACCCAAGTTAAATCAATACTTGCATAAACAAAACTTATAAGAGAATTTTATAATTATTAAATACCTTTAAAATCACTATTAGAGATTTAATTGCATGCCTCACAATGGTAGGAGGAAATCACCCAGTTAATTTGTAGAAATTTCACCGGATATGTAGCAATTCGGTGAAGTTTACACCGGTGGTGATGTGTTCCATCTAAGTGTTGTTCGATTGATTATTTTTTTAGAAGGTTTCGGTTTCCATTGGACAAACCGAGAGGAGCGTTTCATTATATTCATTATCATTCGAAATCCAAGACCAACTCGCCCTATGCTTACGGGATCTCAATACAACCTTAGATTTATCTATTGACTGGAGAAACCTTGATACTAAATATGTAGTTTTTAGTGTTATTTATTATATAACGTGACATCCAAATGTTTTTTTCTTCTTCTTCATTTTCATGTATTTTAACCTAGTTTATATTAGCATTAAGACGATCAACCACATTTCTAATTTATAGTGTTATCCTTTTGTAGCAAGACATAATTAACATAGTCAATTACTACTCATCAAACCGCGTACCACAAACCACCGAGATATTACTTCTTTCTCCACCACCACCATTTTCCATCCCTCGTAGAATATTGGGCGCACTTATAACTTTTAATCCCACACGTCATGTATAAAGTTTAGATTTAACAAACTTAGGTCGTCAATGAATTTATTCAACTATATGTTTTTTGTTAATATTTGAAAATCATGCGTACGAACGGTTACCAAAGATAAAGTGGCACCAAAAACAACCATTTTGTCTTATATGATTTGGTATCATCCCAAAAGTATTTTTTATCCGCCTTTTTGATCGTGTCAAAAACAACCAACTATACTTTTCACAATACAATGTTACCCATCATGTAAAATTTTTTATTATTTTTGATTCAAAAAAAAAACTAATACCACCGCCATTAAAACCATCCAATACCACTATTTCTTCCACCAAAACTAATGTTACCGCCTCCACCACTTTGTAACACATTCCACCGCTTCCACCACTTACTTCTTCCTCTACTACCACCACCACCACTAATATCTATTGAAATAATTTTTGTCAAAATTATTACTTATTGATGGAGATATGTATTAATATTAATTAAGGGATATTTATGATGTAAAATTAATAAATCATTTATCATGAGAAATTAATGTTTCCTAAATTAATAAAACACTTATACTAATTAATATTTAAGTTGAACAAACCATAACCATAGATTTATCACAAGGTGTACTACCATTATAAATAGGTTACTCAGCCTATTCACAAGAGGACCTCGGATTTATGCGAATTTGTCCAATCTTGATTTCACAAAAGTTTTCTTTCACTTCTAAAACATAAAATTCTCTTCAAATAGTAATTCAAGTACATCATACTGCAAACACACAATCTCATTGATATTAGTACTTTCTCTACTTCCCTCCCTAAGATCAACTCTTGCCCTCTTTTGTGATCGAAGCAAGGCTTAAATGGTCATTTCATGGTTTAGGCTAGCCTTAAACGATTTCGATCTCTCGAATCAAAGTGCTTCTTACAATACTATGTTTTTACCCTAAAACAATGATCACTTACCAGGTTTAGACGCTCTATTCCTGTTACGAATTTCAATTTTGGTGACTTTTTATCTGTAATCCAATAGTCACTCCAGATGTTTACTTTATACCGATTTTCCAGAAGCACTTACTTTGTATTTGACTTATGCCACTTTTTATTCCCTTCGTTATCCATCTGTCAGTATTTTTTGGTTTAGTGTCCATGTGCATAGTTTTTGTTGGGAAAATATTTCGCTTTTAAAATTAAAGACCAAAGCGTATTTGGGTTTTCCTTAAGCCCCCAACCCATTCTACCTATTGTGGCTATGGTGAAATGATTAATATTTGAAAACCAAGCTCCCCTTGGTTGAGAGAGGTTTACATAAAAAGTAAGTCTACTCAGGGCATATTTTAAAATGGTTGCTAGCAATCTAAATTAGATATGCCAACTGTTGTCCCTAAAGCCAGCCAAAAGCAATATCGTCCCCTTCCAGGAAACTTAGTTTACAGAACCCCAAATTTTGTTCCAGTTATCTCCGGTCTAAGCTGCATTGAATCAAATGCTGCGCGGCACAATTCCAAACTAGGATCTATAACGATTCAATCTTTATCTTCCAAGGTGCTTCAAAAATAGACGGACTGATGGAGCATTACACCGGTGGCTTATACTTATACAGTCAATGATAGACTACGGCTTATTCAGCCACTGGGATTTAATAGCACAACTCGTGGAACTCAAGGCTGCTAACGGGGTGCCAGGTTAAGTGGGGGTGTACCAAGCCAAGGCAAAACTTGTTTTGTCTTATATGAAAACCTATTTTGTGTTATCTTGATTTTGGTACACCCCCACTTAGAGCAATTCCTATGGAATGAACAAACCTAGAGTTTGTTCATTTTGATCCCACTATGGGATGAACAAACCAAGAAAATGGATGTTCAAATGAACAGATCTGTTCATTTGAACACTGAAACATTCCAGTAGGCACGAGTCTGGTGCAAGAACGGCGCCATGACCAATAACTCGGGCGACATCACAGGTGACGCCGGCGTTTTCCATGAAAACGCGCGTCTTTGAACTTGGCGCCAGCGATTTGGATGATGTCTCCGAGTTCATAGTACGAGCGCTACCAGGTATTCCCATCCTATTACCCTTTCCCTATAAATTCGTTTCGACTTGAGACTTTTACTCACACCTTCCTCAACATTACATAATTTCCATACCGTCTCTAATTTTTCTTTTTCTTTTCAAACAAAACTACTCATATCAATTCAGTTTCACAAATATGTCATCGTCACAACAACAAACACCACAACAAATACCACAACAATCACAACAAAAGAGCACAAGAATTCGTGGTCTGAAGTATACAATGGATGAAGACGAGTCACTTTGCAGAAATTATGTATTATATACAGTAGATAATATTAATGGTTGCAGTCAAGAAAAAAATATCTTTTTACGGTAAGATTTAAAAAAAAAATGTTTAGAAACCGGTAACAAATATGCTCGTGATGTGGATGGGTTATGTCATCGTTTTTGCACAATTGCAGCAGCCGTTAGTGAATATGTAGCTATTATCACTCAAATGTGGAACAACAAAAGAAGTGGTGAAAGCGAACCAGATGTGGAACGAAGATGTCGGGAAGAGTGGCAAAGATCCCACAAAGGTTCAAGCTTCCAATATGAAAGTTGTTTCACCATTTTGAGGGTGCTTAACAAGTTTAACCCATACTTGCTGGAAGGTCATCAAGTGCCTGAAAGATCACCACATGGTCCAATCTCGCAGGATTTTCAGAATGGAGGGCCTGCTTCCTCGCCTGATGGAACTCCAGGTAGTCAGGTTCAACACAATAGTAATCTAGATGTTAACACCAACTGCAAGAGAAGAAGAGGAGGTGGTGTGAAAGCTGCAAAAGCAGCGAGAGCCGCAGCCCAACGAGCAGCAGAAGGAGGTTCAAGCGAGTTCAACTATGATGATCACAAGCAAATGGAGATGCAGATGGAGGCATATAGAGTGAGGGACCGTGCCATTGCTTTAGAAAATCAACGGAAAGCTCTTATTTCGCGAGAACAACACTACAGAGATTATAAGCTAAACAAGTTACTCAACATGGACACCGGCAAAATGAATGAACGACAATATGCTACATGGAATACGAAAATGGATCAAGTCCAGGCCGAACAAGTCCAGGCCGATAAAGATCGGGCCGATTCAGTTGTGAATGTGGCAGACGAAGGTGATGCCTCGGAAGAAAACGAAGAGGAATTCAATCTTGATAATGCATGAAGAGGAATTTAGTATTGCTAAGAACACGTTAATTTAGTTTAATTAAATTTCAGTGCAGTCGTTTAGTTAAAAAAAAAAAAAAAGTGTAGTCGTTTTAATTTGATTCAGTTTTAATTAAATTAAAGTGTAGTCGTTTTAATTTAACAAAGTGTAGTCTTTTTAATTTAATTCAGTTTAGTTTAATTAAAATTACTTTTATAATTGCATTAATTTTAACAAACAACTTTTAAATTAAAAAACATATTAATAAAAATAAACAACAATTTTTAAATTGAAAAACTTATTAATTATCTCCCTCTCCCTCTTCCTCTTCCTCTCCCCCGCCTCCCGCCCGCATCGTCTGCTGCTCCTTGTAAAGCCCAAAGGTGCTTTGTTAAATCTTGTCTTAGTTGTGCATAGATTCCAAGATTGTGGAGTCTGTCAGTGGCAAGTCTATATTCTCTTGTCGGACGCCCACGCTCTACCACAAGATTCTCGGTTAAATCTTCATCTTCAAAACTAGTCCAGGTTGGGTCACGCCTGGTTTCTTCAATGACCATATTATGCAGAATAATACAAGTCAGCATAATTTTGTTAATTTCTTGAATATCAAAAAAGCGTGCCGGCCCAGCTATGATGGCAAACTTTCTTTTCAATATGCCAAAAGCGCGTTCAACATCCTTTCTGCATGCCATTTGTTGTGTGTTAAAGTACTGCATATCCTTCGAAGTCGTCGGACCAAAGCCTACCTGTTTATAAGCTTGAACCATATTTGACCATTCTGGATAGATTCCGTCTGCTAAATAATAACCCTGATTTTAGTGATTACCGTTGATGGTGAAATTACAGTGCGGCGCGATCCCATTCTTAAGATCTTCAAATAATGGTGACTTATATAAAACGTTGAGATCGTTATTTGAACCTGGGAGTCCAAAAAAAGCATGCCAAAACCAACAATCATAGCTAGCTGAAGCTTCTAAAATTACAGTTGGTTTTGGATAATGACCCTTATATTGGCCTGCCCATTCTACCGGACACGCATGCCACGTCCAGTGCATGCAGTCAAGACTACCTAGCATTCCTGGAAAACCCCTCTCGGTATTTTCTGCAGTTATTCTTTGAACATCTTCCTGAGTAGGCTTTCTTAAAAAGGTTGGACCAAAATGCTCGACTATTGTTTTGCAAAACAGTTTGAGATACCTAAAGGCGGTTGTTTTCCCAATACGAATGTAATCGTCCGTGAAATTCGTTGGTACCCCGTAACATAGTATACAGAGGGCCGCTGTGACCTTTTGTTCGGGACTAAAGCCTCGTACATGTCGTGCATCATACTGATAATTAAACAAAGGTTGTACCTGACAAAGCTCGGCAATAATCCTTTGCGTCAAGTTGCGGCCCATGCGGAATCGACGTTGAAAATCCTCATCGGAATAGACACAGTCATGATTAAAATAATCATGCATCAGCTTTTTCGTGGTAAAAATGTCGATTCCGCCATGTCCATCTTCTAGTTGCAACTTCATTTGGCTCTAAAGGCTTTGGTATGATCCCGGTTTGTAATTGCAGAATCAAATTTCATCTTTTTCTATCTTGATCTGCATCTTCATCCATTTGGTTCAAAAACTCTATACACATTTCTTCATCTTCTTCATACAACATGTCATCCATCTCCATATCCTCCTTAGAAGAATCAGAATTCATGATTGGAAATTCAGAGTAATCGAATTAAGAAAAGATTGATCGGATGAAAGATTGTTGTGCATTTGTGAGATGAAATTCGAGCCTATTTATAGAAGTGGGAAGTAGCCGTTCCGATAGCCGTTGGAAACCTGCCGTTGCCGTTGGCGATTTTATGCCAAACGATAGCGTTCAGGTCGCTGGCGCTGGCGTCATCATCCACAGTGACAGCGCTTGGATGGCGATCGCCCGCGTCATTATACATGTAGCGCGTTTACTGTTCGGTCGCTCACTGGTTTTCCATAGTGGAGAATCGCATTTGACCATCCACGTGGCTCAACAAACAAATGCATTTGAACATTGTCATAGGAATTGCTCCTAATCCCGTACCCCAATTAGCAATCTTGGTGGAACTCACTCACTAGTCACTAGTCACTACAGGTAATGTTCATACTTAAATACTAGTATATATTTATATAAAATCTTCCAAGTGGGACCCAATTCCATCACAGATTTTTACTCACTACCCACTGCTCAGTAGAAAACTCCATTCCCTCTCTGTTTCTTTCTACTACTCTCACCGTAATCTGTACTCTCGCTTTTCTCTCTTTAACCCTCCTCTTTCACACCGAAAACATTATCAACATTTGCTCAAGGACACAGGTAAACTCAAACACCACGATCTATTTCATTGATCTTGATGGGTTTTCTGGTTTAATGGGTTTATTCATTTTTCTATTAATGGGTTTTTTTACTCACTAAAATGAGCTCCATTTATCTCAACTTTATACCAAAATACCAGAGGGGTTTAGGGTACTGAAAGTAAGATCAAAACCCCCTATTCTACTTCTTATGTTCTTGATTATATAGAAAAACAAAAGCATTCTTTTTTGGTCTTCAAACTCAGGGTTTAAGTTTTCATGAATCTACAGTTCTATGAGGGTTTAGGTTTCATTTCTTTAAAATGTTGGCTCTAAATTCAATTTTGGGGGTGATTATGTAATGATTCCTTAAAATGTTGATTTTACGTGATTTTTAAATTTTAATTCTCCTATTTACAGAGATAGATCAAAATGAAGAAATTCGCCAAGCATGTATACGGGGAATGTAAAGAAATAGTTCTGGGCGGACCAACTGCTTCGGGCTTCGCTACAGGATTATTCGTCACGTATTTGTGGAGGAGGAGTTTGGAGTTGGTATGAATTTCCATCTCTGAGTCCCTTGCGGTTTTCTTCTGCCAATACAACATTTGATAAGTCTATTTAAAACAGTAGCTTTGTGCCTTAAAAATGTACTCCTTGACAATTAGCATATACATATATTTTTCTTGTTATCGATCGTAGACATAGATGTTAGTAGCTAGTACCTTACTCTAGGTTAACAAATTTTGGGTTCTTGAAACATAGAACTTCTAAATTCAAGCTTCTGTAAGTTCTTTGTGGTGTCCCTTCTCCACACTTTATCAAACCAAACCAATTTAGTTCAAAAAATGGTCTACAGAAGCATATCTGCTAATTCTTAAGTAAAGCTAAGAACCGGAATGGTCAACAATATCAGTTCAATAAATTTCCTAAGTATCATGTATATCTAAGACATTTGAAATCATCCTCAAAACGACAAGGTTTCAAGCCTCAAGGTATAGAAGAGTACTATTCAAAAGATATCCCAATGTAATTGAAAGAAATCTTGAAATCATCTGCATCGATCTGGTTCTAGATGGCCTTTGGTTCAACCCCATCCATTATGAATAGAGACCACTAATGGTGCCATGATGTTGAGTGAGCCTTCGTGTCAGGGAGACCAAAACTAACTATCACCATAAGTGTCTCCAACTTCATGAGGGACCCCTGGCTTGATTGGTATCCATATAAGTCTTCCATCTTTTTGTTTTTCTACTGGTTTTCATTAGTAAGTGTTCCTTTTTATCAGATCAAGAGGACTTGCGAGCTCGAAGCGGGCTACATGGTATGTTATTTCAACTTGAGCTCTTGATTATTTGATACTGCCTTCATCTATTTTTTTTTTCGATCACTCCGACTAGTGTCACTGCAAATTAGGATTTGTGGCTTGCAGCTTCAAATCATTTCTCCTTATCGTTGGATGTGTTTAATCTATCTGTTAACTGTGCTTCAATTTGCTTTTTCACATGAAATTATTGATGTGATGTCCTGGTAAACACACACCGTTGACAGCAAATTTGCTGTGTTGCAACGATACGGATACGGCATTGGATACAAGATACCAATACGCTACTATGATACACCAACTTGAAAAACTAAAATACGGCGATACGGCATACTCAATATTGATCAGTAGTTTAACATAAATATATTATATATAAGATAGAAACTTAACAAAATATATACATGTATTTGCACGACCGAAATATAAAATGTATGATTAACCTCACTGGAGAGAGAAAAAGTCTGGACAAGAAGGAAGAAAGTCTAGAGCAAGATCAGTGGACAGATTTGGAACTAATATTTTGTCACTATAGTTAAAACTTCTCATAGAATCTAGTAAAATATCTAAATTTTCTAATATTTAGTCAAAGTTTTCTAACTGAGTTGTATCTTGAAGTATTGGGAGTATTAGTACGCGTATCCGTGTAAATACGTATCGATACGGCTGAATTTTTTTTAGGTGTATCGTTGTAACACAGCAAATTTGACTCAAGCTGTCGGAGATAGTTAATTATCACCACCTTGAATTAGATAATTAATCAAATGTCTGCCAGTAGATAGCATAATTCATAATTGTGTCGTCCGCCATTTCTTTTATCCGCATTCGCCAAAGCCAACACCATAAGGTTCACATTAGGGGGAGCATTGATATTCTAAAGAAAACTTCCATAGAAGACAACCCCTTCTTCAAGGCTCAAATGGTGGATGGCTGGCTGGCTTTTCAAGGAGGATTAGTGATATGCTCCTGACTATCTTGATCTTATATCATTTTCGGAAAACTTACTCAGGCTAAGCCTTTTAACCCTTATGGTTGTAACCCTGTCACAGAATGTTGAAAACTACTGTGGAAACCTCGGAATGGCAAGGCTCTCATTAATACGAACAGTATATGTTAGTTGTTGTTTTCCAAAACATCCACATATGCAATGCATGTTTTTTGTTGTCTTCTCCACTGTATTACTAAGCTACAAATGATTGATGAGATATTCAAGTTAACTAACTATGCCCATTTCCCTTTCTCTTGTAGGAGCTTACTAGAAAGCATAGGGAGAGTGTGAAAAGTTCCAAGAATAGTGCTCGAAGTGTGAACAAGGGATTGGAGAAACATGCTGAAACTCTGAGCAGATACTTTGAAACTGAAAGTTAGAGGTGCTTTTGTCTTAGGGGGTAGGATGCATAAAACAAAGGTCTAAAACTGTTTTTTAGATGCTTGCAGTTTTTAAGAGCATAAATTACTGTGTAAGAAACTCATGGTGCTTTCTCCTTGAGATGCATATTACAATGACTAGTGTTTTTTTAATTTGTACATATGTATGTCGTGATTCGTGATCGGTTAATACCCGGGAATCGAAAGCCAAGAAAACTGAGTTGATCGTGTTACAACAATAATAGATAATTTTCAGATGATGTACGAGTGGCTTGACATGAATCAGAATTGTCCGCAGACTGTCACTGATATATTTTAGTAGCCTCCCTAATAAGCTGGTATCCCATTAGCAGTGTTGTTGTAAAAGAAGACATGGGTTTTTCATTTTCTGACGAGAAGAAACCTGAACATTCTAGAGTCTTCCAGAACATTCAAAAGAACGCTATTATTGGGGCGTCACACTCCATTAGAGGGGCTTCACTTGGATATTTGGTGACCAAAAATCTGGTTAAGGGATATTTTGATTCCATAGCAATTTGTCAAAATTACCCTTCAATTAAAACTACTAAAAATAGATGAGGAAGAAGCAAAATGATCTAGTGATGGTAATCAACAACTCAATCAACCTCAACTTCATCCTCAACTCATTCCACCGATTCAATCAATTGAAGAATCATGTTTTCAAACTCCTCAACAACAACCCATGGTGTATGTAAGGTAATAATCAAACAAACCCATCTTTTTGTACCCGTTTTTGTGCTTAAATCGAATGAAATCGAAGTAAAATTAGGATTTTATTTACTTTACGCTAGTGTTACGCTGGGTACGGTATTAGATTTTTCAATCGTAATTTAGTTTTTGAAGAACTTACGCCTAGGTTTAGTTCAATTCAAGCGTAAACTTTGATTTGCATGTCGTTTACGTCTAGGTTTAGTTGATTTCCAGGTGTAATTCCAATTTACGCCTAGGTTTAGTTGATTTCCATGCGTAATTCCAATTTTACGCCTAGGTTTAGTTGATTTCCAGGCGTAATTCCAATTTTACGCCTAGGTTTAGTTAGTTGTTTTCCAGGCGTAATTCCAATTTTACGCCTAGGTTTAGTTAATTTTCCAGGCGTAATTTAGGACTTAGCTAGGTTTAATTAATTAAACTAAAGTCAAACAAGGGTTGTTTAGTCATTACACAATTATTTGAAATAAGGGATTTTTGAAATTACTTACGGGTGACCCGTTTTTGTCTTATTAGGTGACGCCCCTCTAATAGAATGTGACGCCCCAATAATAGCCTTCATTCAAAATGCAAATACAAGGCTTTATTGGGTGTCTCTTCCTCTTGTCCACTCTATCTCCAGCCCCTTCTTCCACTACCCCAATCTACTCATATAATCAACAATGGCAAATGTAATCATAAAGCTTATTGTTGCTAATACAGGCTTCAAGTACTGATAGGGCAGCATATATCGGTGGATACAAATACATCACAGCCCAGCCGATACAGCAACCCACAGTCGTTGCCAGGTATCAAGATTTTGAAATAATTCTTGACTTGCTCGATTCACGGGATCAGGCAACTGATAAAAAAAAAACCTGCAAACATTCAATCTATCTCCAACTACTCATTGTTAGACCCCAGGAGATTTTTTATGCGTGACATCGGAAAAAGTATGATGATGGATCCTTCATCAAAATCGATCAGGGAACACATCAAAAGTATGATTAATGAATATCTAACTTTTATTACCATAAGATAAGATTAATTCAAAATACTTTTATTACCATAAGATAAGATTAATTTCTTCCACACTTGAAAAGAAAGTTCATTCGTTCAGCAACCAGAATTAAATGGAGTGCCTAGAGAAGTGGTAGCTGCTTATAACAAATAGGAGTTCAGAGGGCCTTGAGAATTTCATCTGCACCACTGACAGTGAATGCTCCACCTTCTTCGATGTTTGCAACTTTGACTTTCAGATCATCGACTAACAAGGCAAATCTGCGAGAACGAATTCCAAGCCCCTTTTCACCAAGGTCAAGTTCGAGACCTAGAGCATGAGTGTAGGCTGCTGATCCATCTGCTAGGAACTTAACGTGCTTGTTCTCAGTGTATGTCTTTGCCCATGCCTTCATCACGAATGGGTCGTTGACTGCAACAATCATACAAAATTATGACAATAAAGGCCAGATGAGTATACCCATTCAAATATATAATATCCGAAACTTAAAATAAGGCGACAGATAAAAATATCAAAAACAGTAAAACGGAAGAGAAATTGAGAAACATTACCACTAACAAGCAAAATTTCAGCAACGCCCTTCGACTTTAATTCTTCAGCGTTGGTAATGAAACTAGGTACATGCTGCATGCTGCAACCAAGTATACAAGTATTAAACGAAAAGGAAGAGAAAAAGATAAAATTTCCATACTACCTTAGATCCTTCACCTTACTCTTGTTCCAAATAAAAAATCAATAAATGTAACGCACAAAAACACTAAACAAGTAACAATAAATGGGTGTTTCTTCCTTTCACTTAAAAACTGAAAAAGGGTGCCCTAAACTAATAGGGGATAAGCAACACATTCTAATATCCACTTTTCAAGCACAGAACCATACTGGTAATGCTTTATTTAATATTTGCTTTCTATGTTAATGCTTTCTATGTGATCCTTCCCTAATATTTGCTGAGATTGCATTAATCTATGATCCGCAGGTAAGTTCTTTGACGTCACATCATACCCTATCAACGTCAGAGACGTTAGTCAAGCTGAGGGCATAGCTGTGTTCGAGGCACCATCATGGGTAAAGAAGCTAGCATTCACAAGAATTCAAGTATACGGGAAGACAAGTGGGTCATAAGGAACAAATGTGGATCTATGTTTCTTATAATGTTTTGGGGATATGCAAATATGTACAAAGGGATAAAAGTAACTTGTGCGACAGTTTCTATAACTACTCCAGGAACATACACTCCCGACACCTGTTCTAAGTAATTACTTTAGTACTCATACTAATGCATACACCACTGCTACTTTATGCTGTCAAAGGCGCGCCTAGGTGTGCCATTCACAGCTAGAGCGCCTTGCACCAGGCTCAATTCCTCAGGGTGATGCGAGTAGAAAAGGGTATTCTTCCATTTTTAAAGATTTTTATGGTGCTAGAAAATCAAGAAAGTAAATCAAAGCTTAATCAAAGACATTAAAGCGAATTCACACAAGGATGTTTCACAATTGTGTCGGGGAAATATACAAGTGAATAAACCATAGCTTAATTAGAAAATATCACAAGATATTACATATCATCTTCAAGCCATAGATCAAGGCGTCAGTCTCCAATGGACTAATGCTAAGAGGTTAATAATTGAAAACCAACTAATTAATTTGAAAATCAAACTGAACTGTACATTCTAACTTCTATCTGAATAAATCACTCACGTCAATCCTTTGATGACCATAAAATGCACATGAATCAAAATTACTCTAAGATTTTACCCTAACCTGAAAATAAAATTCAAATCAAGCGATCAAAGAAACATAGGATTTATACCTGCAAGTAGGGGTAAAAGCACCGGGGACACCAAAGATGATAACCTTTTTACCGGCAGCAAGTGAGTGAATTGAAAGTTGCTGGAGTTGATCCTCAGAGTCGAAGTGACCTAAAGTTCCGTCAGGGATAACATCACCAACTTTGATTGGGGCCATTGATTTGATTTCAAGAAAGAACAAAGACGGAGGAGTACAAACAAATAGACGAAGAAGAAGAAGAAAGAAATTCTTAATAGTAGGGTTTAGAGTTGGACGAAAAGCTCAAAATGTTTCTTGGTCCATATATAAAGACAGTGCTCCTCTATGAACCGCACAAAGAAACCACGTAGGGCTGTCAATGGAACCTATTGGAACGGTAACTAGCTCTTCCATTACCGTTACCGATATTTCCTACCGGAATTCCGATACCGATAATTTCCGGCTGAATTTTAAAAATCAAAACCGCTACCGTTCCATTAAGTTAACGGATATCGGTAATTTTACCGATAAATACCGTTAAGTGACAATATTATACATAACCTATTTCTCATACTAAAAATTAGTTCAAAATAAGAAATTTTAGGTTCCAAATCCATGCAAAACACAATGTTCTTAGTTATATGTTCTTGCAAAAAAAAAAAAAAACACAAAGAAATTCAAAAAACGGGTAATACTAACACTATAATATACATGTGTGACAATAGATACCGTGAATTGTAATTAATGGAACGGTAAGTGCCTAAACCGATACCGTTCCAATAAGGCAAAAATTACCGATAATTTTTCCATTACCGATTTCCGATACCGTTATGTCGGAAAATTTCCTATAGGAACTCGAAAATTATCGGTAACAGAATCCGAAACTCGGTATTCCATTGACAGCCCTAAAACCACGGGAAAACAGTAACTCAAATGCAAATGCATATAGGCCCCCGCCCTTTGGAATTAGTAGGGGGCCATTTTTAGGCCCTACCAGATAAGGAGTTTAGTAACACGGTTTTGGGATAAGAGTGGTGCTGTGACGAGGTTACCTCGTGATAGCTTCTGTAAGGGTGCACTTCTTAACCCTTGGATTTTTCATCTTAGATATGCACACATCTCTAGACAAATATTAGCTAATTAAATTATTTTTATTATTTTCTTTTATGTTTTAAAGTTTTCACATCCTTATAATTTCATTTTAATTGTTACTTAGTCCTTCTCTAATTTTCTTCATCCATAAGAAATGAAAAAATCGATGATATGATAAGTTTTACCAATTCTCAATAAAAAGAACTGGTTGTATATCTAAATCTGTTGTGTCGAAGTGACAGTTTAGGTTTCGATCGAACTACTTAAATTGCTTCTGTAAGGGTGCACCAATGAATCATCACACGGCCATAAAGTTAATAATCATTCATCTATTCCCATGGCCATGAAATTAATAGTCAATCATCTTACATAAGGGTGCACCTATCAATCATCTGTTCCGTAAGGCAATAAAGATTAAAAAGCATCAATCTCGTATGCCAAACAAAACAATAAACAGGTTAGTAGATTCCTCCTCCCTTTCTCTGTTTGACAGCAAGCTAGGTAGAAAAGTGTACATAAAAAATCTAAATATGCGTCCCTGTTTCGAAAGACCAGAACTAAAAATGGCTTAGTCGTACTATGTTACCCTTCCACTCACGGTTGAAGTGGGTTAGAGATGAAGAGGTTTTTAGTATTGCTGGTATATAGCTTTTCATGGCTGCATAATGGATTGTTAACTTAATTATGCTTTTATACGAATTATTTATCATGGTATATCAACTTCAACATTCAATCTTGAGACTTCATTACGGTACAACACAGTTTTTACACAACACCTAGAAGAAAAAGGACGTACGATATATTTCGTGAGCCTGATTAGTTCCTACAGTGTAGCTGCAATTAATCTAGTTCTTCTTATTCTTCCATGTTGGAAGAAAAAAACCCTATGATTTTTAGGGTTATTTTTCTTCGATCAGATGATTTCTAGGTTTAGGAAACAACAATAGGGATAATGCTTTTGTGTGACCGAGAACGGCGATTTGTTAGAGGGACTTATGAGAAAATCAAATTCAATTAAGGTATGTAAAAAAATGGAAAATAATAATAAAATATAAAAATAATAATAATTTCTTAAAAATTGTCTCGAGATCCAACAACATCTAAGATGAAAAATCCAAGGGTTGAGACGTGCACCCTTACGGAAGTTACCACGAGGGTGACCCCGTCACAACACGACTCTTTGGGATAAAATTTTTTTTGGGGAAACTAGGTTAGTGAAAACTATTGTAAACCCCTTATTATACGGTGCAACATTAAGAAACCCCACAAAATGGATTCATCTTTCCCAACTCCATACGTTCCAGTTTTTATTATCTCCTAGGTCCAAAACTTTCATTTTCAGGGCTTTATAATAAACATATTTTGTTCTAATGGCAATTATACCCTGTTCTAATGGCAATTATACAAGAAGAAAATCAGAAGATACTTTTATTTCTTCATTTTCTTTCTCTCTCTTGTCTCTCTGTCTCTCGGTTGCAGAGATTCTTTTTTTAGGGTTTTCTGAGATTCATTTTTAACCTTTCGAGTCGATTTGATTCAATGGAGATTTCGTAAATATTAATCGTAGCTGAAGATCTTAAGATTCCAGCAAAACCTAAACGTAGTTCGAAAACCTCTGATCTTGGTTCTGGAAGAAGAAATCTCAATCGTAGAGAGAATTAGAAGATTACTATTGAACCACTACAATTTCATCAACAGATGTAAGAAATGAGATAAGTTTTTCTCCTAACCTTTGTTCTCTCTTTTGATTTAAGTGATAATTTTGTTATGAAAAAAAATCAGATTTACGGCTATAAAATCTAATTTGTAATCAATTTTTTGATTCAATTTACAATTGGAGTCTGTGTTTGTGATTGTCCTCTTTAATCTTTATTCTGAGACAAAAACAAAAAAAAAACAATTAGAAGAAATTACGCAAAAATAAATAAATTAGGGTTCGAGATTGAGATTTGATCGATCTCTCAATCCTCTATCCTGATTAAAAATCCAACTTCAGATTAGTAATGAGAACATCTTAATCTCTATTACCCATCTAATCTTTTCAAGTTTGAGTTACTCTCAATTTTTGCCCTAACCTGGAACTTTTGAAATTATTATTATAGCTTCAATGAAGTGATTCTAATTAGTTGTTCCTATAATTGCAGTTAAGAAACAAGGTTTTAACCTATGATTTCCAGTGATTGATGAAGAAAAAATTTCTTGCCTTTTCAGAATGAGTTCTTGAGGATCAATTCAATTGTTTTTAACTCTGTGGTATTATATACAGATTTTATCAACTTTAAGTCTGAGTTTATTGTTCAATGTGATTTAATTTCTTATTTCGATGAGCTCTTTTTATGTACTCTTAAATACAGGCTATTATGTATATATTTATGTTCATTTTTGGCTTACTTATGTACTTCAAAGGAGTCATTCAATCTGTATCATTGACGAGCACTGCCTAAAGCTAACTGATATTAAAGTATCACATAGTATAGTCCCGTATATACATCTAGTTTTTCTCTGGTGTGATTAAGAACATCTCAGCTTTGGCAGATTTTTATTACCACAAGAGATTATTTGGTTCCCAAGACACTGAGATATTTGGATACTTTATTCAAGCGTTCAGGGAACATGTGCGAGAAGGAAATGAATGCACTGGAGACGGTATACAATTATGTAAAGATACATGTGCAATTTCTTACAGAATTCAATATTACGATTTGTCATTCCTATCTTGTTTGTTCTTATGAATATCTTGTTCTTGAACTTCACTACATAATCTAAAAATTTCAAAAGAAAGCTGGTCTCCCATGCATCAGCAAGAGTAATTACAACTTTGAGAAACCTTTCTTGTGTCTCGCGAGGAAGCTTGCAAGGTACTGTTACTTGTATTCTCCCTTTGTCATTTTCTTGCGAAAATCACTATTAAGATTTGTAATGTTTTGCCTGTCCTTGAATTCTAGGTGATGTTTTGGTGATCTTGGATCAGATAAGTTGTTGTTTGAGGCAGGAGATGCACATGAGGTAGCAAATGAATTTTCCGTCAGGAATTACCATTTTTTTGTGGTAATTGAATAAATACCCCTCCTTCTCATGGGATTCACAAATACCATTGTCCATCAATAATTATATCCCTACCTTTTCATAAGAAACTGATTTTCAGTGTAATTCCATAAATACCCATGTATCAGTCGAGGTATCACTTATTTCCTCTTTCATTCTGAATTCAGATCTTAAAAAAAAATCATCATCTTCTTTCTCTCTCTGGCTATCGCCACCACCACCACCACCATATCCACCTCTTCCACCACCAGTACCACCACCTTTGCCGCTGCTAACAGATTCAAAATTCAATCGAAAGTTATTATCAACAATAAATTGGTTCGCGTTCAGAAAGGCCTTCTTCTTCTTCTTCTTCTTCGAATGATTAATTTTTAAAATCAGATTCAAAGAGGTCGAGATCTTATTTTAGGTTTTGTTTTCTGGTAATTTTAGGGTTGAACTTGTTCGAATTATTGAAGCTCAAGATGATGATGGTGGTGGGGTGGCGGCGGCAGTGGTTTGTTCTTTCAAAATCCAAGTTCTAAATTCGATTGAAATAAAAAAGGTGCAGCGAAAATTGGTTTCTAGACAAAGTGGTGTTGGTTTTTATTTCATAATCTACTTGCCGCAAGATGAAATTGGTGCTTCTGTTTTAGGTGTTGAACATGGAAATTTGGATCCCGTTGAATTTCAAAGAGTTGTGGACCTTTGGAGTTGTCTAGTTTGTGTAAGTCAAACCTAATGAGTTTTGCTTTTAATTATCTCTGCAATTAGATTAGATAATACGACTCTTTTTTAGCTTCAAGTTTTGGTGTGATTGATTTTTTAACATCTGCATATACTAATTCAAATTATTTAATTAGTTGTTTTGCCTGAGTTTATTATTCCATTAATAACCCAAAATTGGACCATAATTCTGGATAATTCATAGTTTTTTAGGTTTCTAAGAAACATTTGCTATTAACTCTTGCTGAAATTAAGTTCTGTTTGTTCTGTACTAGCTGCAACGGAATAGGTATGTTTGGATTATTAGAACTTGAAAAAGCGGGGGTCTAACAACCTCACCCAATATTTCGCTTAGAAATCTGTATGGACTAACTCCAATATACTTTCAATAGAATCATCTCGACAGTTAGACTCAATATTAAGAAAAGTATATCAAAGAGTTATATCTCAATCTCTCAATTCAATCCGCAATCATACAAATAAGAATTTGCGAGTCTGGTTGAATATAAGAGAAATAACTTGAATGGTACCAAAGACCAATGTTCAAGGATCAATCAATTTCAATCAACAACCAAAGGTCGGATTTACCAATTGATCGATTCAACGCACAACCTGTGATATTTCAATTATATAACAAAATATAATGCGGAAAAGAAATAACACAGACACCGGAAATTTTGTTAACGAGGAAACCGCAAATGCATAAAAAACCCCGGGACCTATTCCATATTTGAACACCACGATGTATTAAGGCGCTACAAACACTAGCCTACTACAAAGCTAACTTCGGTCTGGAATGTAGTTGAGCCCTAATCAATCTCACACTGATCAAGGTACAGTCGCGTTCCTTACGTCTCTGATCCCAACAGGATACTACGCACTTGATTCCCTTAGCTGATCTCACCCACAACTAAGAGTTGCTACGATCCAAAGTCGAAGAATTGATAAACAAAACTGTCTCCCACAGAAAATTCTATTGAATAGATAAATCTGTCTCCCACATATATACCTACGAGTTTTTGTTCCTTTTTTTGATGAATCAAGGTGAACAAGAACCAATTGATAACCCGAACTTATATTCCCGAAGAACAGCCTAGTATTATTAATCACCTCACAATAATCTTAATCGAGTAACGAAACTAGATATTGTGGAATCACAAACGATGAGACGAAGATGTTTGTGACTACTTTTCTATCTTGCCTATCGGAGAAATTAATCTCAAGCCAATCTTACAATTGTACTCAATCACGATAGAAAACAGCAAGATCAGATCACGCAACTACAGAGAAAATAGTTGGGTCTGGCTTCACAATCCCAATGAAGTCTTCAAGTCATTAACCTACAGGGTTTCGTGAAAAACCTAAGGTTAAAGGAGAATCGACTCTATCTTATGCAACTAGTATCACACAGGAGGTGTGGGGATTAGGTTTCCCAGTTGCTAGAGTTCTCCTTTATATATTTTAAATAAGGGTTTGCAATCTAAGTTACCTTGTGTTTTTGGGTGAAAATTGATTCTGCTGGAAACGGTAAATTTGGGTGTGCCGCCGAGAAACGAATCTAAACCCTAAACAAATGCACTGCACGGGAGTACTTTAGATTCGAGAAATCAATCTGTACAATCCTGGACTAAACCAAGAAATGGTCGTTCCAGTCTTGCTTCGGTCACAAAATGAAGGAGAAGGGTTGATCTTAGGGAGGGAAGCGAAGAAGGTGTTGAGATCATAATGGTTAACTCTGAAGGTGTGGCTATTTTATGACTTGTATCAGATTATGGAACCGGCTTGCGGAATGTAAGCTATCAGTTCTTGGTGTTTTCTGGATACTTGTGTTGATAATCAAAACTGTTGTTGTTGGTCAAAATAGGTCGAAACCTATTTATATCAGTCATAGTTGCACGCACGCTGATCTCATAGGAAGTGGAAGTAGTTGAGTGATGGAGAAGTGGGTTGTTGAAAACCACGTCCCTACTATGAGGGGAGACAGGTAGGTTTATACCCACTACTTCTGCGTGCCACTAAATTTCCGCCTTTCCTGATACTTTCTCATAATGGGCGTGTTGCACGCCGCACGCTGTCAACCGCCAGACCAATACCCTGATGAACATCCCCCAGTTTGTGACATGTTTGATGTCTCGAGTATTTTATAAAAAAAATATGTAGCAAGTTGCTGAGTGGGTCTTGCCTAATCATTCTGACCAATCACGCGCAAGCTAGATGACGGATAGTCATGTGTGACGAGCCAAGTCATGAGACTTGCCGCAAAGAATAGCATGTGACACTATTAGGTTAAATAACTAAGTTATTTATGAAGCCGATACTCATAAAATATTGTATGTATTCAATGCATGTAAAGATCGCTTTTGAGCAAGCAACTCAAAATAATCGATGCATGTGAAGCATCGTTATATTGAGCCTGTCTTGGTTGGTCGCGGAACCTAGTATCTTAAAAAGAGCATTACCGGCCACTTTCAGTAAGTTGCTGGGAACTATTTATGCATGCCAAAGGTAGGACGGTCGGTCCCTATAGAAGAGTGATGACTGGTAGCCATTTTGACATCCTATTGGTCGGTCCAAGTTAAATCTAGACCGGTTAAATTAGCTAGCCAAAATGGATGGCCGAGATGATTTGCGGTAGTTATTGGTTACTGCTAATTTATTTAAGGCTCCTACAAGAAGCGCAGCCTGTCATCTTTGGGCGATCGTTTAGGAGCCATATGGGCAGGCCGCGGCGTGGCCGATTATTCTTTATGGAAGGGAGGTGGCCAGTGATCATAGCCACATCTTGTTGAATGCCTATAATATGAGTTAGGTCGGCCGATTCGACTAGCAAAGTTGGGCGGCCGAGATGATTTGCGGCATTTAATAGCTGTCGTTGATTCAACTTAGGTTTTAAAAGGCCGTGTGGCCAATCCATTTTGGGCCAACGTTTTTTGGTGTTGGCGGGTGCTGGGAGCTGTTCGATCATCCATCACAATAGCCGAGCCGCTGGTGAACGTATCCGCTCCTTGCACGTTGATTAAGGTTGAATCTAGGCCGGTCAATCCGGCTGGCGAAGTTGGGCGGCCGAGCTCGTTTTGCGACAGCAATATACTGCTGCTAATATAAATTAGGGTTTTGTAACCCGCGCGGCCAGCCTACTTTGAGAAATCGTTTTGGTGTGCTCCTGACATGCCGTGGGCAGTTCGACTGGCCAGGGATGGAGATGGGTTGCTGACGAGCATACCGACACCTCGTTGGCCGTCCAAAACAAAATCTAAGTCATCAAATTCGGCTGGCGAAGTTGGACGGATGCGATGAGTTCTAGACTGCCATGGCCAGTCTTAACTCGTTGAACTTCTTTTCAACAGCGCGACTAGCCCACCTCCGGCTAGCGATCAGGGATGTTGCTGGTGAGCTAAGAGGATTCCGATTGGCTGGAATGGTGGTGGGCCCGCTAGTGGACATCATGAAGTTTGCTTGGTCTCGTTGGGAGGAGGCCAAGCTCATTGAGTTGGCCGGCCAAATCATGTGGTTGTGATTATTTTGAGACTGACATGGGCATCCTATGTCCAATTCCTTAAGGAATTAGGCGTGTCGACCAACCAACTTCTATTTTTAATTGGAAATGCATGTGGCGCTTTTAAAGCAATCTGATTGGTCGATGGGAAGGGGGGCTGACAAGCAGCAACATGGAGCATGGCCAGTCGGCCACATGTGGTGCCTGCTGAAGCAAATCGGTCGGCCAAGTGGCGCGGCCATGCCTCCTCTTGCGGCTGCTCTTACTTGTCGCAGTTCCTCTTTGTTTCTGGTTTTCTGATTTCTGGTAGGATCTTGCTCCTACTAGCTCCATGATGGATGAATTTCCTAGTTTGCCTAGGTTTAGTTTCGACCAATAGGGTTCGAACTATCGCGCAGGGCGCAAAAACCTAATTTTTGTAAATTGATAAAATTAGGTTAAAGAACTAAATTTTGCGGGTTGCCGCAAAATCAATCAATTTTTTGGTGAATTTCGCGTATTGATACAAAAATCAGTAATTTAATATCAAAGGGCAGCATAACTTTGCGTGCCTCTGATTGAGTATTTCTACACGCATATTAATCCTGACACTTCGGGAGATTCATGCTACTCAGCTACGAGCGAACATTAGTTGTCATGTCATGTCAATATTAAGAGTTCAACTGGGGAACATGGCATAGAATAAATACTCAGAATATTTGGGATTGTTGCTGCACGCACCATTCTGAATAAATTTCATATTAATATACTGAGTTGCTCAATACATATGTGAGTAAAGAGGCCTAGGCACTCGTTACTTTTAAATGGTTATATTTTTTGCAGAACAACGGCACATTAAATACAGGGTCTTATAATTATAATGTTAGAGCACTGCTCGGTCGAACTCACATGCGTTGCTATCTCAAGCATGTTTGTCAATGTTAATGATCAAAACTATATATAAGTCTTGATTTCTAGTCTACTTATAGCTAAGTCTCGGACTAGGATAGAAAGTGTAGTTGAGCTCTAGACTCCATGGCGATCATCATACAAAGACGAAGAACTACTCAAGGAACTGGTGGAACTTCATCGACTAAAAGGTATGTGGAGATTTGAACTTATCTATCACTCAAAAGTCTATCTAATCTATCTCCTATCTTGAGACAAAAGTCGTATTGCTATATAGACTTTGATTATACACATTTGCTATTTCGAGCCGAGTTTATCTCGTTTATCTATTTCTCAAAATATGTGTTGGTAAGCTTTCGCTTTGGCCAAGTTCATCTTTACTAGTGAAGAAAGTCATATTAAGTTTCAATTACTTGAAAATTGCTTTGACGAAAAATGGTTTGTGAATAACAACTATATAACGTCCTCTAAGAATGTTTCAATGATTGAAATGAGAGTTTAGAATATATAATCATTGTTGGATATAAACATTGTGTGATAACTCATACGTGTGTAAGTCCTTATTCCTTGAACCAAAGTATGCGTACTTTGCTGCTCAGGAAAATCGGAACTAAAGTCCGCGTACCAGTATGCGCACTATCGGAAGTTCACGTCCCGTGAAAATCTGCTGGAGTTTGTGAACTGAAAACAAACTTATTCTGGGTACTTAAATCCGCGTACCAGTATGCGTACTTAAGTTGGTTATTTTCTAAAAACGATTATTCGTGAACTTAAACTTATATAAACTAAGGAATTGATGCGCGTCGTTTACACAACAAATTAATTACTTCTTCCCACACAATTAACTGGTAATATAATGGCAAGGAGTTCGTCCCTACGAAGAGCAGGGATACTTTAGTTGTTATAAGTAACCGAAAGGGGTTTTTTTAGATTTTGAATCGAACTAATTAATAAAAGAAAATAATAAAACTTTGTTGTAAACAATGAGAAGAAAGATGACCAGAGAATCCTTCGTTGTCACTGAACTGAAACTTAATTGAATACAAGTTTATCTATTGTTGAATTTATATTGTTACCAACCGTAGAATAGCAATAAGCTCTGCTATCCTCCGGATTCTTGTTGTCGCTGGATACGGAAGCGCTCGACTACCAGTTTCTATCCAACTAACCCACCAAGAATAATCTCTCAAGGTAGATTAACCGAATGCTTTACACTCTGTGAATCAGGTTGATCCTAGCATCAGACGCATAGGCTCGGCCCGCTTACTAGTGTTATCTTTATACACAATTGCTTAACAGAATCCCTCTGTCAGCTCTTGCGATTTACTACTTGTGTAAAGAGCTGATGTGACAATTACACGTGTCACACAACCCTAAACTAGTAGAAGAAATATCGATTGGTTAATTTAATTGATCACTTTAAATAACCCCTCAATATTCTTTAACATTAAAAATAATAAAGATAATCAACAATAAAATAAAACTTGAAATAAACTTGGTTTAAGAAATTAAAGCTTCATCGTTCAGGACTTTGAAATCATCCCTAATCAATAATAAGTGTAGCTACTCATAGCTAAAAAGTAATAATAATTAAATAAATAAGAAATAAAGAAATTGACACTAAATATAAAAGCTCACAAGAAAAGCCAGGAGCAAAACTTTATTTCTCTCTCTGTTTTTGTCTCTAGCTAAAAAAGGAATAATAAAATAAGAAGTGATTTTTTTTTTGGGTTTTGGCTGTTATTTATAGCCTTCACAAACCCTAGCCGATCTACAAAAGTCGTACATGATAGAGATTCAAAGGCAGTTGAGTTTATCCAAGTGCCGATTTGGTGTAACGGAGAGCAAACAATAAATGTGTACAGGGATTCTAGTCCGTTCGATCCCTCAAGAATTGCATGTGTCTTCATATTCTCCGTCGATTTGTCCAGCTTCGGTGATCTGCAATACATTGAATCATCACCTTTTCGAAGACGCGTCAAAACTCACTGCAAACCGGCCCTACCACGTACTCGCCCAATTCTTTCTTCTGATTTGCACGTGAAAGGAGAAGCCAGAGGGTCTCACCAGTGACGTCATCACAAGTGACAGCTCAATTCTACGTACAATCTTCATCCATCATCATGTTCACGTTTCTCTCCTTCATTCAATCAATAGAAGCAGCCATTCTCGAGCTCAGCCAACATTAATGGCAGAAACTTCAAATTCTTCGTTCATCACTTCCTATCGAGCACAACAGCAACCCATTGTTCCATCGTCGCAACTTATCTGTTCTCCATGCCATCGATCATCAATAACAACAACGACTTCACTTTCTGAATTCATGTACACCCTTTATTCTTGTTGGAATATTATAATAATTTGTAATTGTTTAATACATTCTAGTGTGAACTAGGTTAGTTGCTATATATATAACAACTCTAATACTAGCTCATACATCTCCACACTACTTCCGCAATACTATGAACAGTCAAGTTTCTTACAAATATCAACATGGTATCAGAGCAGGTTCGATCCATATGGGCGTCAAAAAGTTTCCGCATCAAAGCCGACACATATGAATAAAAGAGATGAGAATACATGAAGTCTATGAAGATCAAAATATGAAAAGAATATATGGAAAAAATGAAAACATAAGATAGAACAACAAAACAAGAAGAAGAAAGAATCACTTCCTAACAAGTGATCAAAGAGAAGTTTAATGAATGAGAAAAATGAAGTTTAAACCAACTGAGAAGAAGAAAAATTTGCCGACAAGGGAAAAAGAGAAGAGAATATACAAACACCACTAAGAAGATTTCACCAATACAAAGTATCAGCAAATGAAAAGATGAAAAGAAAAAAAAAATTAAGAAAAACAGAATAAAAAGTTAGAAGACAGAAAAAGAAGATAAAAAAAAGAAAAAAAAATGCTACTGAACTGAAGTTCTAAGGGTCATGAAGAAAAGAAAAAAAATAAAAGAAAAAAAGAAGAAGATAGAAGACAGGGAAAATTTCTGTAAAACCCCAACGCGAAAAAACCAGCCGAAAGGAGCCTTTGAATCTGCGACGAGCAAGCTTCAAATGGTAGGAGATGGTGGGCATGTACCCACTGAGAAGCTAGCACGCTACTAATCTAGCAAGAAAAGAAGAAACAAAAATTCACTTCCTGACAAGTGATGATCAGGAGACAAGTTTGAGGGAAGAGAGCAACATGATTGCCTCCTCAACTGTTAACAAAGCTCACGAGACTATTGAGGGAAGAGAGCCCAAGGATTGCCTCCTTAAACATTGAAGAGTTTTAGAAGCCGATATCGAGAAACGTCAACAACGATTGGCTCCATATATTGAGGGAAGAGAGCGTTAATACGATCGCCTCCTCATGTTGTGGGAAGAGAGCGTAAATGAAGACGACCTACTCGATTTCGAAGAAAGAAATGGCAAGAAAGCCAAGTTATCGCAAAAAAAAGAAAAATATTTGGACGGGAGTATCCGCATAGAAGATGGCAATACTCTGCAAAGGCCAAAAGGTGAAATGAGTCCATACATGAAGTCAGTGGACATGTATCCACTAAGAAAAGAAAAACTACTACTAAGCTGGCATTCCAAGGAGTCACTGGAAAAGGAAGATAAAGCTAAGGAGTCACTAGGAAAAGAAAAAGCTAGCATTCTACTGAGCTAGGAAGAACAAATGCAAAGAAGAAGAAGAAAAAAAGAAGACAAAGCTAAGACAAGATGATGATGACACGATAAGCAAAAAATGTCGCACCCGAAGAAACTACTCAAAGAAGATAAGAAGACCAAGATCAAAATTACCCCAATTATAAATTAAGAGGGGGTGTTGGAATATTATAATAATTTGTAATTGTTTAATACATTCTAGTGTGAACTAGGTTAGTTACTAGAAATACAAGAATAATCTAGAAAATCAGATTACTTGAAGAGATAAAATATGTATACTTGCAAGTCAAGTTGTATTCTTGTAGTCCAAGTAGTATACTTGGAAGCCAAGGGTCTGTAGCCTATATAAAAGCAAACAAATACCATTGTAGTTGAGTGAGCAAGAAATAATAATAACAAGCATTTTTTTAGAGAATAAGTCTTGCTCCACCACAACTATCTATCCTCTATTTACTAGGAGCTTTGTATGAGCAACTCTAATACTATCTCATACATCTCCACACTACTTCCGCAATACTATGAACAGTCAAGTTTCTTACAAATATCAACAATTCTCCGCCACCATACATCATCTAATCTTCATTATCTTCACAGCGTCCATCTCTACTCGTTTAGCAATCATCAATGTTGATTCCATTTATAGCAGTAGCAACATCATTGATCACGGTATTGGCAGCATCGATCTTCCACTGCCAAGCTTGAATACCACTGATTTATCGAAATCAAGATAATACCCATGTTTTGTTTCGCCTTCAATTATCCAATGATGTCTATAAGAGCCCGAAATACCTTCTTCTGAAATCCATCGAAATCATGATCATCATGAGGACCACCATTAAGAACAGCTCATGTTCTTCATGTTCATATTTAAGGAAGAAGAAAAGGTGCCTTGAGTAATTTGGTGTCTGCCTTAATATCATTTAAATTCCTGCCTTCCCCTTTGCAAAATACCAAACTGCCTTTAGTAGTTCCTTTGAACTTGACTGCCCCTTAAAAGAACGACTACCCCTTAACGTGCAACGGGGGTACCAATAGTAGTTCCATGGTAAATGACCATTTAAACCTTTTAGTCTTCTAAGTTCTTGTTTTGCTTATAACTTCTTCATACTAACTCAGAATGACTCCGTTCTTTCGCCATTGCCTTTGTCTTCTCGTCCTCTACAAAATGAAAAGTGGAAATCTTGTACTTGAACGAGTTTCATTTGAAAAGTGGAAATCTTGTACTTGAACGAGTTTCATTTGAAAAGTGGAAATCTTGTACTTGAACGAGTTTCATTTGGTCTTTGCCCTTTCTCCACTTGTAGCTAGCTTCTTTTATTGCACAATTTAGTGCCATTTCACTTCTTTTGGATGATTCATCTAAACACAAATAAGAGAAAACCAGTGTAATATACAATAATTTGCAAGAAAACCAACAAATACTAGCATGGAATTGACACCAAATATATGTGAAATATGCACTTATCAGGAATGCATATTTGCAAATCGTGGCTATAAAGTTCATGAATCGATTCGAGTGAATTAAATCGTTTTTGCTTCGATTGTGTCTTGTATACTTCTATAAGATCTAAGCAATTGAACAACTCTCTAACTAGTTCATTTGAGTCATTTGAACTAGTTATGGTAAAGAAGAATATGGTCGATATGAAAGTGCTCATATGGCTAACCATTTGGTTAACTACTGTTGAACCAACTAAGTGTACGTGTTTGGGTACGGTTACACAAACCTAAATAAACATGCATTTCATTTGTGTGTAACAAGCTAATTTTCGATCTAATGGTTGAAAGATATTAGCTTCAATCTAATCAGGTTTGCATCTAACGGTGAATATTGAATGCTTTGTTACCAAGTGTTGATGGTGGTTTTTAACTTAGGGGTAAAGTCGTAAAACCCTAGTCAGACAGTGACGTCACAGAACTTGAGTAATAATGTCCAAACCAAGCACATTTATTGAACCCTTTAATTTTTCTGCGAGAAAATTACCAGGGTACCTTTTTTAAATGCTAATTAGGGTTTCGGCAAGCCAGAACCCTAATTCTCACACCGCACGTGCCAATGGCTCATCATGCCACCCACATCCTACCGCGCTAAGGCATGCCAACCATGCTAGCCGCACCCCTGTGCCAATGTCTCATCATGCCAGCCACATCCTACCGCGCCAAGGCATGCCAACCATGCTAGCCGCACCCCTGTGCCAATGGCTCATCATACCAGCCACATCCTACCGCGCCAAGGCATGCCAACCATGCTAGCCGCACCCATGTGCCAATGGCAAATCATGCCAGCCACACCTACCGCGCCAAGGCATGCCAACCATGCTAGTCGCACCCCTGTGCCAATGGCAAACCATGACAGCCACACCTACCACGCCAAGGCATGCCAACCATGCTAACCGCACCCCTGTGCCAATGGCAAACCATGCCAGCCATACCTACCAAACCCTTGGCCCCACATGCCAAGCCAAACCGCACCTTGCCTTGGCCCTAGCCATGCTAGCCGCGCCATGTGCCAACAGCATGCCAAACCCTTGGCCCCACCATGCCAAGCCAAACCGCACCTTGCCTTGGCCCTAGCCATGCTAGCCGCACCATGTGCCAACGGCATGCAAAACCCTTGGCCCCACATGCCAAGCCAAACCGCACCTTGCCTTGGCCCTAGCCATGCTAGCCGCGCCATGTGCCAACGACATGCCAAACCCTTGGCCCCCACATGCCAAGTCAAACCGCACCTTGCCTTGGCCCTATCCATGCTATCCGCGCCATGTGCCAACGGCATGCCAAACCCTTGGCCCCATCATGCCAAGCCAAACCGCACCTTGCCTTGGCACTAGCCATGCTAGCCGCGCCATGTGCCAACGGCATGCCAAACCCTTGGCCCTACCATGCCAAGCCAAACCGCACCTTGCCTTGGCCCTATCCATGCTAGACGCACCATGTGCCAACGGCATGCTAAGCCCTTGGCCCCACATGCAAAACGCACCTAGCCACGCCACCATGATGGCCTTCCCTACGCGGCTACCAAAAACGAAGGCGTGCGACGATCAATGGTCCCCCTTCAATCCCAGGAGCAAATCCTATCCATCCAAGGTTACCAGACGACGCATGGTAACCTTTGGCCCGAAAACCTAAGTTTGGCCACGCCAAACCATGCCATGCCAACGGCATGCCAACCTAGCCGCGCCACCATCAACGTCCCCCCTGGCCTCGAGGGTCCCTACGCATGGGGTTTTAGTTCTATCAAAAACGAAGGCGTGTTGGCCTTCCCTACGCGGCTATCAAAAACGAAGGCGTGCGATCCAAGTTCGTTATCAACGGTCCCCCTTCAATCCCAGGAGAAAATCCTAGCCATCCAAGGTTACCAGACGACACATGGTAACCTTTGGCCCAAAAACCTAAGTTTGGCCACGCCAAACCATGCCATGCCAACCCAGTCGCGCCACCATGCTGGCCTTCCCTACGCAGCTACCAAAAACGAAGGAATGCGACGATCAATGGTCCCCCTTCAATCCCAGGAGCAAATCCTAGCCATCCAAGGTTACCAGACTACGCATGGTAATCTTTGGCCCGAAAACCTAAGTTTGGCCACGCCAAACCATGCCATGCCAACGGCATGCCAACCTAGACGCGTCACCATGCTGGCCTTCCCTACGCGGCTACCAAAAATGAAGGCGTGCGACGATCAACGACCCCCCTTCAATCCAAGGAGCAAATCCTAGCCATCCAAGGTTACCAGACGACGCATGGTAACCTTTGGCCCGAAAACCTAAGTTTGGCCGCGCCAAACCATGCCATGCCAACGGCATGCTAACCTAGCCGCGCCACCATGCTGGCCTTCCCTACGCGGCTACCAAAAAACGAAGGCGTGCGACGATCAACGGTCCCCCTTCAATCCTAAGAGCAAATCCTAGCCATCCAAGGTTACCAGAGAACGCATGGTAACCTTTGGCCCGAAAACCTAAGTTTGGCCACGCCAAACCATGCCATGCCAACGGCATGCCAACCTAACTGCGTCACCATGCTGGCCTTCCCTACGCGGCTACCAAAACGAAAGCGTGCAACGATCAACGGCTATCTTTCCTCTTGAGATGCAAAATCTCGACCGTCGAAGGTCACCAGGCTAGCAAGTCTCCCCAGTGCGACTTGCCAAGCAACAACAACATGCTACATGTTTTCCACAAAAACATTCGAGACATCAACACATATCACAAACTTGGGGATCCTCTTTGGGTATTGGTTTGGCGGTTTACAGCGTGCGGCGTACACTACGCCCGTCATAAGGAAGTGTCATAAGGATGAGGCGGTTAGTAAAAATACAGGGAGTTAATGGTGAAACGCTCTTTTTATGGAACATCAATTCCATGCGTTAACGGTTTTATGGAACATCAATTCCATGTTATGGAACATCAATTCCAACGTTAACGGTTTTATGGAACATCAATTCCATGCGTTAACGTTACCACCTCCTCCCATTTATTCACCCATTTTTCCATTCCTTAATGAGACCAGAGTACGTTTCACTTCGACTGTTATAAATAGGTCTTACCTATTTCCACCGAACAACAAGTTCAGTCAGGAGGATACACAACTCAGAAAATGTTTGCTACTTTTCATCTGTTAGCTTCCCACTTTCTGATACAAGTCGTAACACAACTACTCTTCCAGAATCAACTATTCTGGTCTCATCACTTTCCTTGCTTCCCTCCCCAAAACCAACCCATTCTCCTCCACTTTGTGGCCGAAGCAAGTCTGGAATGGCCATTTCTTGGTTTAGGCCGGACTTGTACAGATTGATCTCTCGAATCTAAAGTACTCCCTTGCAGTACATTGTTTAGGGTTTAAATTCGTTTCTCACCCACACACACCCGAAATTATCAAAATCAGCAGAAACCATTTTCACCCACAAACACCAAAGTAACTTAGATTGCAAACCCTGATTTGAAAGACTATATAAAGGAGAACTCTAGCAACTGGGAAACCTAATCCACACACCTCATGTGTGATAGTAGTTGTATAAGCTAGAGTCGATTCTCCTTTAACCTTAGGTTTCTACCGAGACCCTGTAGGTTAACGATTTGAAGACTTCATTGGGATTGTGAAGCCAGGCCCAACTATTTTCTTTGTAATTGCGTGATCAGATCTTGTTGTTTCTATTGTACTAAGTACAATCGTAAGATTGACTTGAGATTGATTTCTCCGATAAGTAAGATTAAAAGAAGTCACAAACATCTTCGTCTCATCGTTTGTGATTCCGCAATATCTTCTTTCGCTAGTCGATTAAGATTATTGTGAGGTGATTGATAATTCTAGGTTGTTCTTCCGGAAATAAGTCCGGGTTATCAATTGGTTCCTGTTCACCTTGATTTATCAGAAGACGGAACAAGAACTCGTAGGTTTTTCTGTGGGAGACAGATTTATCGATTACCGTAGACTTTTCTGTGTGATACAGATTTGTTTATTAAAGTCTTCGACTTTGGGTTGTAACAACTCTTAGTTGTGGGTGATATCAGCTAAGGGAATCAAGTGCATAGTATCCTGCTGGGATCAGAGACGTAAGGAGCGTAACTGTACCTTGGACCAGTGTGAGATTGATTGGGGTTCAACTACAGTCCATACCGAAGTTAGTTTGTAGTAGGCTAGTGTCTGTAGCGGCTTAATACAGTGTGTGTTCAATCTATACTAGGTCCCGGGGGTTTTCTGCATTTTCGGTTTCCTCATTAACAAAATTCTGGTGTCTGTGTTATTTCTTTTTCGCATTATATTTTGTTCTATAATTGAAATATCACAAGTTGTGCGTTGAATCGATCAATTGGGAAATCTAACCTTTGGTTGTTGATTGAAATTGATTGATCCTTGAACATTGGTCTTTGATACCATTCAAGTGATTTCTCTTGTATTCAATTAGACTCGTAGATTTGTATTTGCTTGAGTAAATATTGAATCGAGAAAGTGAGATATAACTCTTTGATATACTTTTATTAAGATTGAGTCTGACTGTCTAGTTGATTCTCTTAAAAGTATATTGGAGTTAGTCCATACAGATTGCTAAGCGAAATATAGGGTGTGGTTATTGTACCCCCGCTTTTTCATATAGCCCTGAACTAAAAACCACCATCAACACCTTGGTAACAAAGCATTAAATATTCACCGTTAGATGAAAACCTCAAGTTAATATATTTCAACCGTTAGATTGAACTTAGCTTGTTATACACAAATGAAATGCACCTTCATTTAGGTTTGAGTAACCCTACCTAAACGTGTACACTTAGTCAGTTCAACAATAGTTAACCAATTGTTAGCCATATGAGCACCTTCATATCAACCTTATTCACCTTTACCATAACTAGTTCAAATGACACAAATGAACTAGTTAGAGAGTTGTTCAATTGCTTATATCTCATAGAAGTATACAAGACACAATCGAAGCAAAATCGATTTTGATTCACTCGAATCAATTCATGAACATTATAGCCACGGTTTGCAAAGATTGCATTCCTTATTATATAAATGTTTTAGTTCATGAACAAACCGATTAAGAAAGTAACCTGCTTAAGTATGCAAACGGGTACGCATACTTAAGTGGCCGGATTGAGTTTGTTTTTACTTTCAAACTCCAGCAGAAATTCACGGACGTGAAACTTCCATCAGTATGCGTACATGGACGCATACTTACCCGGACTCCAATAACCGCCAGTACGCGTACGGGTACGCATACTTTAGGTTCTCAGTTTTGGACTTTTACACAAATGTGAGAACACACTATGTTTATATCCAAACATGGTTACTTGTTCTAAACTCTCATTTCAATCACTGAAACTTTCTTAGAGGATGTTAAAATAGTTGTTATCTACAAACTATTTTCATCAAAGCAATTTTCAAGTTATTGAAATAATCAACATGAGTTTTGTCACGAGTAAAGATGAACTTGGCTAAAGCCAAAGCTTACCAACACATATTTCGAGAAATAGATAAGCGAGATAAACTCGGCTCGAAATAACAAATGTGTATAATTGAAAATATATATAAAAATACGACTTTTGTCTCAAATAGGAGATAGAGTAGATAGACTTTTGAGTGATAGATAAGTTCAAGTCTCCATATACCTTTTGTTGATGAAGTTCCACAAGTTCCCTTAAGTAGTTCTTCGTCTTCATTTGATGAACGCCATGGAGTCTAGAGCTCAACTACACTTATTATCCTAATCCGAGACTTAGCTATAAGTAGACTAGAAATCAAGACTTATAGTTTTGGCAACTAAACTTGACAAATAAGCTTGAGATAGCAACGCTTGCGAGTTCGACTGAGCAGTGCTCTAACAATCTCCCCCTTTGTCAATTTTAATGACAAAACTATCAATACATATGGAATACAAAATAAATAAACTTTGTAGCTTCTCATCCAAATGCTTCTTCAACATTACTCGAAATCTTCGTCACTTCCAAGTACTCCAATGATTCTAAATGTGTTCAACTCAGCATCATCGTTGTTGAAGATCCGTAGCTATAACAATGAGAAAACAATAGCTCTAAATCATTGTTATACAGTGTCATAGTATCATTACACAACATCAAAGTTCAATTGTATCACAACTTTGACAACAATACTATGGTGATATGTATCACTCCCCTTTAGTCAATACTTCATCTCACATGAAAACCACCCCCCCTTACATAATGATCCGAAAACCATATGTATTTGTAGTGTGAAATACACATTAGTTCTCCCCATTTTTGTCAATAAAATTGGCAAAGGTACGAAAATTAGTGGGATGCTACTGAAATTTCTATAGATATACTTCATGACCAAAAGAAAAGCACATATCAACTTTTTTAGATGCAATCAGATAGCCGAAACTAAATGCATTCACCAAGGAGTTTATAAAGATAAAAGATAACCCCTATAATATTCCATAGCCGCACTCCCCACAAAGATTTGGCAATTAAGCACAAGTCCAAATAATAACTCCCCCAAAAATGTCATTCCCGAAAGAACAACAAGAGCGACCTTACTTTCACAAGAAAAGAAGGATTTCTTTGGATATTAACAAATCACATGAAACATGAATTTGTATCCAAAAATCTCAATTAAATTAACCACAAGAGAACCCATGATTAATATAATCGGAAATGCTCACATAAGAGAACTTACGGAGCCGCACAGTATTTACATAAAGATATGGATCAGGGAAGATCAATACTGCGGAATAAACAAAGATTCATTTTATTTTTCATCACTATTTGCACAACAACATACAATAGACTTAATCTTTCTAAACAAAAGTTCATCCTATCTTCCATCAATATTTGCATAATGACATAATAGGCTTAACTTTTGTTTGTCAAAAGTTAATTCTATCTTTTATCAATACTTTCATACCGACATATGATAGAGTTAACTTTTGAACACGTATGGGACAATCATAGTTCACGGACGCAAACACACATATCCCATAACAAGTTGCAATATATAAAACCATTAAGATTAATACTGCAAAATCATCTTCCAAATAAACTTTAGAATTTAAATAAATAAATCTAAAAACATTGCAAGATGAAAATCGTTAGAAATAGCTATGTGTACTCACAATAATTGCTATTCCAAATCCTGGTCATCCTTCTTAAAACATAAGAATAAATTCTCATAAGAAGTTTCCCAGATATTATAGAGCTTTCTCAAAGCATCTACTGAGAATTCCTTCTCATTATTGAAAAACCCATTGATTATATAGGATCGTTCAATTCCTCTAAATCTTCAGAAATATCAGTCAACTCACTACGTTCTCTTTTAAGGTGTTCTTTGTTAGAGACAACATTTGTTCATAGTGAGTTATCTTTTCTAAAGAGGAAACAATTTGATATTTTAAATCATTTCTTTTGTTGATGAAATCTTTCACCATACCTCTAAAGTTATCATCAAAATGACATACTGACAAGAGGCAGTTAAAGGAAGAACCTTCTCCATCATTTGTAGATCTCTCTTTCTTCTTCCTTGAGGAAGTGATTCCTTCACACAGATACACATTAACTGCTTCGACTGCATCCATTTTTGTGGTACCTCTAGTTACAGGAGCCATGAAATTGTATCTTTAAAAGAGAAGAGACATGAAGGACACTTTGATTACAAATGACTATAAATATACTTATAGACACCCAAACCCTAGAAGAACTTTGAACAAGTCTTCCATGGTGTATTAACCATTATCTAAAATATTAGGAGAATATATTCTTAACAAAAATAGAAAATTTATAAAACTTGAGCAACCTTGATGCAAACCTCATTTTCTCAAGTTAAAGATGAGGATGCGTACGTCACTGGTATTAGACAGTAACGGAGTAAGCCAAATGCTCACATCTTTTACCACATAGTGGCTTAACAAGGTTTGTTGTATAAACAAATTTCTTACCTCGTCTGACTCTGGTACTACTGGATTTTTCAGGAAAACCTTGTTGATTATCCAAAGCCAGATTCATCCTTTGCATGTTCTTTTGAAGTTTGGAAATTCTTTTGTTGTTCCTCTTGAATCTCCAACACGTGCTTTGAACATGATTTGCATTTTCGCAAAACAAACAAATCAATAATGATTTTTTGTTCTGTTGAATTGCATCCTGTTTATCACAACATTCAACATACATGGTTCCACCATCAGTTGGAACAAAAGAGTTGTTTGTGCTTACAATTTTGCTTTAAATCCCTAAACCATTTGTGTTCCCAGAGGACTTCTGACCGAATAACATTGCTGAGATTTTGTCAGAACTTCCAGATAACCTTTGCAGGTCATCCTTAAGAATATTAATCTCTTTTTCCTTTAGAGACATGGTTCTGGTGAATTCATCATTAAGACAATCTATCTCAATATTTTTCACCTGGAGCGATGATTCAAGTTTCTTCAACGAAGCCTTTAGTTGAAGATTTTCTTGGTGAATTACTCTACTTTTATTCAAAAATTCACAAATCTCTGTGTTTGACTCAAGTTCTGAATCAGAAATCGAGTAGGTGGAGGTTTCTGCTGTAAGAGCTGAAAGTTCATTGCACCCATCAAAAGTATTCAAGATGTTGACAGCCAGGGAAGATTTTTCTTGTATTGAATCATCTAAAGCATTAACTGGAGAGAGACGTTTATCACATATTTTGGTTCTCTTTACAAAATATTTGATCTTTTCAGTTATCAGTGATTTATAAAAATCAACATGATTGGAACAACATTCATCAGCCCAAGACAAGTTAGAAGATTCACTCGCATTGGTCACAGCATTGAACGCAGATGTTCTGACTATGTTCTGATCAAGATCAAGAATTTTTAACTTTCCAATCAGAGTATTTCTGGAAAACACATCAAGGTTATTTTCTTCAACGATGACGTGTTTCTTAGAGTCGTATCTAGATGGCAGAAATCTGAGAATCTTCATCACAATGTCCTTTTCAGGAATAGTCTTACCGAATGCAAAAGATGCATTAACAATTTCATACGCTTTGTGATTAAACTCATCAAATGAATCTTCATCTGCCATACAAAGGTTTTCCCAATCATAATTTAGATTTTGAAGCCTAGCTTCTTTTTCACAGGAATTCCCTTCAAATACGGTTTCTAAGATATCTCAAGCATCTTTAGACTTTGTGCAAGTAGTCACATGATGCTGAATATCTGGTGTAATGGAATGGATGATTGCATTCAATCCGTCAGAATTTTGCTTCGCAGTAAGAATCTCGGCAGCATCATAATCACCAATATCCTTTGGAACAGTTACAGTGCCTATTGTAACAACCATAGGACTATAGCCATTAACAACGTAAACCCATGATTGAAAATCACGCGCTTGAAGAAAGGCACGCATCGCACTTTTCCATTATAAGTAATTCGATCCATCGAAGACTGGTGATACGTTTATTGAGATAGTACTTCTGTCCATAGAATCAGATCGCTACAAACACAGCCTTATGAGGTCTTAAACGTGTTTGCCTGCTCTGATACCAATTGAAAAAGCGGGGATCTAACAACCTCACCCAATATTTCTCTTAGCAATCTGTATGGACTAACTCCAATATACTTTCAAGAGAATCAACTAGACAGTTAGACTCAATCTTAAAAAGTATATCAAAAAGTTATATCTCAATCTCTCAATTCAATCCGCAATCAAACAAATAAGAATTTGCGAGTATGATTGAATATAAGAGAAATAACTTGAATGGTTCCAAAGACCAATGTTCAAGGATCAATCAATTTCAATCAACAACCAAAGGTCGGATTTGCCAATTGATCGATTCAACACACAACCTGTGATATTTCTAACAAAATATAATGCGGAAAAGAAATAACACAGACACCAGAAATTTTGTTAACGAGGAAACCAAAAATGTAGAAAAACCCCGAGACCTAGTCCAGATTTGAACACCACACTGTATTAAGCCGCTACAGACACTAGCCTACTATAAAGCTAACTTCGGTCTGGAATGTAGTTGAGCCCTAATCAATCTCACACTGATCAAGGTACAGTCGCGTTCCTTACGTCTCTGATCCCAGCAGGATACTACGCACTTGACTCCCTTAGCTGATCTCACCCACAACTAAGAGTTTCTACAACCTAAAGTCGAAGACTTGATACACAAATCTGTCTCACACAGAAAAGTCCATTGAATAGATAAATCTGTCTCCCACAGATATACCTACGAGTTTTTGTTCTCTCTTTTGATAAATCAAGGTGAACAGGAACCAATTGATAACTCGGACTTATATTCCCGAAGAACATCCTAGTAATATCAATCACCTCACAATAATCTTAATCGATTAACGGAACAAGATATTTTGGAATCACAAACGATGAGACGATGATGTTTGTGACTAATTTTATATCTTGCTTATCGGAGAAATTAATCTTAAGCCAATCTTACGATTGTACTCAATCATGATAGAAAATAGCAAGATCAGATCACGTAACTACAGAGAAAATAGTTGGGCATGGCTTCACAATCCCAATGAAGTCTTCAAGTTGTTAACCTACAGGGTTTCGTGAAAAACCTAAGGTTAAAGGAGAATCAACTCTAGCTTATGCAACTAGTATCACACAGGAGGTGTGGGGATTAGGTTTCCCAGTTGCTAGAGTTCTCCTTTATATAGATTTCAAATAAGGGTTTGCAATCTAAGTTACCTTGGTAACAAAGCACTCAATATTCACCGTTATATGAAAACCTGATTAGATTCAAGCTAATATCTTTCAACCGTTAGATTGAACTTAGCTTGTTGTACACAAATGAAATGCACCTTCATTTAGGTTTGAGTAACCGTACCTAAACGTGTACACTTAGTCGGTTCAACAATAGTTAACCAATGGTTAGCCATATGAGCACTTTCATATCAACCTTATTCACCTTTACCATAACTAGTTCAAATGACTCAAATGAACTCGTTAGAGAGTTGTTCAATTGCTTAGATATCATAGAAGTATACAAGACACAATCGAAGCAAAATCGATTTTGATCACTCGAATCAATTCATAAACATTATAACCACGGTTTGCAAAGATTGCATTCCTTATAATATAAATGTTTTAGTTCATGAACTAACCGATTTTAGAAAGTAACCTGCTTAAGTATCCAAACGAGTACGCATACTTAAGTGGCCGGATTGAGTTTGTTTTTACTTTCAAACTCCAGCAGAAATTCACGGACGTGAAACTTCCGCCAGTATGCGTACAAGTACGCATACTTACCCGGACTCCAACTACCCGCATACTTTAGGTTCCCGGTTTTGGACTTTTACACAAATGTGAGAACACACTATGTTTATATCCAAACATGGTTACTTGTTTTAAACTCTCATTTCAATCATTGAAACTTTCTTAGAGGATGTTAAAATAGTTGTTATCCACAAACTATTTTCATCAAAACGATTTTCAAGTTATTGAAATAATCAACATGACTTTCGTCACGAGTAAAGATGAACTTGGCTAACGCTCTTGGATCTGTTTGAGGAACATAATGGTTTGCATATCCTTGTTGCGAATGCAAATGCTATGGTTGTTCAGGTATGGCCTTTTAAGTTGTTGGTTTGGCCATCTTATACAAATTTGTGAGGAGACATGCTCAAAGCATGATTGTACTATGCATTTTGCATTCAAGTTTGAGCGCAACACATATAATTTTACGTTTTAATGAATCAATTTGTCCTAATTCTGCAGATGCCAATGCATTCTGCCATGGTTGATGGTTTGGGATCTCAAACTGTATATAGACGTCAACTTTAAGCAGGTCCTAAGTCTAAGTTGAGATTACTTAGGATCTGTTGTATGGCCAAGCCTGAAGAGGTTTTGGTCGTTGAGGATGTAAATGGTAATATTGTACGTGAAACCATGAAGGACAACTATATCCTTGTTTAGTATACGGTTTGTGACTTTTGTTCCATCTCTTTGAAAATGGTTGCTCTATACAGAAATCCAATTACGAGATTAACGAAAACCAATGTGTACTTATAACTATCATGTTCTTATTATGCTACCTGTAATTGACAATTGTCTTTGTTTCCGTTCTTGTAAGTCATAAAAAGTTAGTTACTTTTGTATTTAAATACGACATTCTACAGATGCTCGTATTAAGTCCTTCCCTCCTACTGTAAGTTATATGGCTTTTTTTTTTCTTGTTTATGACCATTGTTGTTTAATTTCAGATCATGGGGGACACTCATGTACTTGTTGCACCTTGATCACGAGGATACCGAACATCAGGTAGAAACTAATGTACTAAATGTACTAGTAGTTTTTTCATGTTCCAAGCCTATGTTATGGTTTGTTAAATACTATACTTTCTCCTTAGTATTTAGTATATAATCCTTTTTTTTCCATCACATTTTTTAAGTTTAACTTATTTGTTCGTCATAATCGTACTCATGGTGCTTCGGTTCAATAATTTTATTTCCTTGAATAGTGTAAAATTGAACTGATCCTGTGGTGCAATGGTAGCACAACTGATTCCACGTCAGAAGATGCGTGTTCGATTCACGTCAGGTTCACTAATTTGGTACATCAATTTTTGGGATCAACTTTGGTTGTTGATACCATAAATAATATGAATATTTTGTGAATTTTAGTTTTGGGGATCAACTTCAGTTGTCGACACCATATAATCTATTTATTTTATTTTCTAATTTTTGTTTTGGGGATCAACTTCAGTTGTTGACACCATATTTTTGGGATCAACTTCCGTTGTTGGCATAATATTTTTTTTCTTCTTATTTTCTGATTTTTACTTTTGGGATCAACTTCAGTTGTTGATATCATATTATTATTTTTTTCTTTTGGTTTTTCTTTTTGGGATCAACTTCGATTGTTGACCCATATTTGTTTATTTTTATTTTATTTTCTGATTTTTGTTTTAGGGATCAATTTCGGTTGTTGACGCCATATTTTGGGGACCAACTTCGGTTGTTGACATCATATTTTTCTTCTTATTTACTCCCTCCGTTCCACTTTACTTGATGTTTTAGGGTTTATTTTCTGTTTCAAAATAGATGAGAGTTTTAGTATTTTTCCTAAATTCTCTCTGATTTACCCTTGCTTTGGAATCACACCAAAGCATAAATTCTCATCGTAATCAACACAAAAACAATTACTTCAATTTTTATATATTTTCCATGGAGGATATCTACTCTAATCTTTAAAATTCTGGTACATCCCAAGTAAACTACAATGGGATTTGTAACTTTCTTATAATCTAGAAACTAAAAACTAGATCATTTAATTTTTTACAAAGGTATTAATATGGGTAGAATTGGAAAAATTTAACTCTCTCTGATGTTCCTTAATCTGCGTGAAAAACTCTACAACATCAAGTAAAATGGAACGGAGGGAGTATTTTTCTTTTTGGGAATCAACTTTGGTTGTTAACACAACCGGCGGTGGTGGCGGCGGCGACGGTGTTCCAGTGGTAGTGGTGGTGTTCCGATGGTGGAGTGGTGGTGTTCCGGCGGTGGAGTGGTGGTGGCGGTTAGTAGGTGATGTTCGTTGAGCGATGGTGGTGGAATGGTAGTTGAATGTTTGTGGTAAGGGTAGTGGATATGTGGTGGTTCTAATGGTGGTGGAACAGTGGTATTGGTTGTGGCTGTGAAGTGGTAGAGAAATAAATTTGTTGTATTTTGAAATAAGAATATTATATGAGTAAGGGTATTAACGTAATATATTTTTATATGGATAAGGTTTTTAAATGATATGGGTATATTTATTGTTGTGTAAGGCGATATTTGTTGGTTGTCAAAACTAGGGTATATAATTAATGTACCTATTTTTTTTAACTCTATTAATTGAATTATTGTTACTTGTAAAAAGTGGTTCTTTACCCCTAGCTTATTTGTTCTAATGAATATTATATCGTTACTTCTGAAAATGCGGGGGTCTAACAACCACGTCCAATAATTCGTTTGGCAATCTGAGAGGACTTACTCCAATATACTTTCTAGAGAATCAACTAGACAGTCAGACTCAATCTAGAGAAAAGTATATCAAAGAGTTTACTTTCTAGAGAACCAATTGATAAACCTATTATTATCAATCACCTAAAAAAAAATACGATTTAGATTATTATGAGGTGATTGATAATACTAGGTTGTTCTTCGGGAATATAAGTATGGTTTATCAATTGGTTCATGTTCACCTTGATTTATCAAAAGACGGAACAAAAACTCTTGGGTATTTTTGTGGGAGACAGATTTATTCAATCCTATAGACTTTTTTGTGTGAGACAGATTTTTTTATCAAGTCTTCGATTTTGGGTCGTAGCAACTCTTGGTTGTGGGTGAGATCAACTAAGGGAATCAAGTATGTAGTATCCTGCTGGGATCAGAGACGTAAGGAACGCAACTGTACCTTGAATAAGTGTGAGATTGATTAGGGTTCAACTACAGTCCAGTCCGAAGTTAATTGGTAGTAGGCTAGAGTCTATAGCGGCTTAATACAGTGTGGTGTTCAATCTGGACTAGGTCCCGGGGTTTTTCTGCATTTGCGGTTTCCTCGTTAATAAAATTTTGGTGTCTGTGTTATTTCTTTTCCGCATTATATTTTGTTATATAATTGAAATATCACAGGTTGTGCGTTAAGATCAATCAATTAGAATATCCAACCTTTGGTTGTTGATTTACATTGGTTGACACTTGAACATTGGTCTTTGGTACCGTTCAAGTTGTTTCACATAATAATCAGGATCGCGGATTTCTATTTATTTGATTTACTGATTACATTGTGAAACAGAGATATTAAACTCTTTGATATACTTTACTCTAGATTGAGTCTGACTGTCTAGTTGATTCTCTAGAAAGTGTACTAGAGTAAGTCCTCTCAGATTGCCAAACGAATTGTTGGGTGTGGTTGTTAGACCCCCGTATTTTCACAGTGCTCTAACAATCTCCCCCTTTGTCAATTTTAGTGACAAAACTATCAATACATATGGATTACAAAATAAATAAAACTTTGTAGCTTCTCATCCAAATGCTGGATCTCCTCGGCATCTTCAACACAACTCGAAATCTTCGCCACTTCTAAGTACTCCATGATTATAAACGTGTTCAACTCAACATCATAGTTGTTGAAGATCCGTAGCGATAACAATGAGAAAACAAATGCTCTCAATCATTGTTATACAAATACCATAGTATTATTACACAGAATCAAAGTTTAATTGTATCACAACTTTGACAACAATACTATGGTGATATGTATCACTCCCCCTTACTCAATACTTCATCTCAACATGAAAACCACTCCCCCTTACATAATGATCCGTAAACCATATGTATTTTTGTAATATGAAACTACACATTAATTCTCCCCCTTTTTGTAATATAAATTGGCAAAGGTACGAAAACTAGTGGGATCCTCATGAAATTTTCATAGAGATACTTCATGACCAAAAGCGAATAACATACCAACTTATTTACATGCAATCATAAATCCGAAGCTAAATGCATTCATCAAGGAGTTAATAAAGATACAAGATAACCCCTATAATATTCCACAGCCGCACTCCCCATAAAGATTTGGCAATTAAGCACAAGTTCAATTAAGAACTCTCCCCCATAAAATGTCATTCCCGAAAGAACAACAAAGGCGACCTTGCTTTTATAACAAAAGAAGGATTTCTAAAGAACACTGGGGTACTTTGACAGAAACACATTTACTATAAACAAATGCAAACATGAAGCAACACCATTCTGGTAATTCCAAACTCAATTGCCCAACAGATTGAGATAAAAGCAGGGGCAAGAGTTATGGAGAACTACTGAACTAGAACAACACCAATAGACTGTCGTAGGTGTTGAAATGTGGCAGTGTCTAATGATTTGGTGAGAAAATTGTTCAGAAGGCACAAATTCCATAGCAGTGATACCATTTTCATAAAGATCTCGAATAAAATGGTACCTTATGTATATGTGCTTAGTCCTTGAGTGCTCAACAGGATTCTCAGTGATGCGAATCGCACTTGAGTTATCACAAAAGATCTTCATTATTCCAGAATCAATTCCATAATCAGCGAGCATTTGTTTCATCCATAGAAGTTGAGTACAACATGAACCGGCAGCAATGTATTATGCTTCACATGTTGAGAGAGATTGTGAATTTTGTTTCTTGCTATGCCAAGCTACAAGATTCATCCCTACATAGTAGAATCCCCCTGATGTACTTTTTCTGTCTTCTACATACCCTTCCCAATCAGCATCTGCATAGGCAGTAAGGTCAGTGTTAGTATCAAAAGTGTAGGAAAGACCATACGCGGCGGTGTGATTAATGTACCGTATGATCCTCTTTGCAGCTGCAAGATGAGATTCCTTTGGATTTGCCTGAAACCTGGCACATCAACCAACACTAAAAGCAATATCAGGTCTAGTGGCAGTGAGATACAAAAGACTTCCAATGATATATCGATAAAGTTTTTGATCCACATTTACACTTTTCTCATCTCTATGTAGTTTACCCGTGGTAGGCATAGGAGTAAGTTTTGGAGTTGACTTATCAAGACCGAATCTTGAGACAAGATCTTTGCATATTTTTCTTGAGATAAGTAAATTCCATCCTTGTGTTGTTGAATTTGTAAACCCAAAAAGAATTTTAATTGACCAACCTTGCTCATCTCAAACTCCTTACCAAGAGATACTTGAAAATCTTTTGCAAGTTTCTCCGATGTTGATCCATATATGATATCATCTACACAAACTTGAGCAATTACAACATCTTTCCCACTCCATTTGGTAAAAAATGTTTTATCAGCTCCACTTCTTGAAAAACCTTTCCTAAGGAGGGAAGTAGTTAGTTTTTCAAACCAGGCACGAGGTGCTTGTTTTAACCCGTACAATGCCTTGTTGAGATTAAGGACATGATCGGGGATTTCAGGGTTTTCACATCCCTTAGGTTGAGCGACATAGACTTCTTCCTTTAAGTTTCCATTTAGGAAAGCAGATTTAATGTCCATTTGAAATAGCTTAACCTTAAGAAAACAAGCATCGGCTAATAATAATCGAATGAACTCAAGGCGTGCCACATGAGCAAAGGTTTCGTCAAAATCGATCCCTTCAATCTGTGAATATCCCTGAGCGACAAGTCTAGCTTTGTTTCTGACAATGGTGCCAAATTCATCAGACTTGTTCTTAAATATCCATTTGGTACCAACAATATTTATATTGGGGGGACAAGGTACGAGTTTCCATACATCTTGTCTTTGGAATTGATTTAAATCTTCATGCATTGCATTCACCCAAAAGGGATCACTAAGAGCTTCATCAATATTCCTTGGCTCCACTTGAGATAGATAACAACCAAAATTGCAAATATTTTGAAGTTGACCTCATGTCTCAAATGATATTGTTAGTATCATGATTCCTTTGAACCCAAAGGTGTCGTGGAGGGACACGTTCTTGTTCAACATGAATATCTTGACTAGATCTTTTCTCCTCATCATTAGAGACATCAGGATCAGCAACCGTTGGAACAAATTCTTCTGATTCTGAAGTTTCTTTGATTTTCTCAATTGTCTCGGTTGGAGGCAATTCAAGAGGAGAGTTATCATGACGAAAATTACTTAAATCATCAATGATAACATTTGTCGATTCCATCATGACTTGAGTTCTGAGATTAAATACTCAGAAACCACGACTGTCAGATGCATAGCCAAGAAAAATACCTTCATCGCTTTTCGAATCAAATTTCCCTTTCTGTTCACGATCCTTTAGAATGTAGCACTTACCGCCGAACACTCTGAGATAGTGTAAGTTGGGTTTCTTACCGTACCACAACTCATAGGGAGTGTTTAAGGTCTTTGACCGCAAATAAACACGATTGATTAAATAGCAAGCCGTAAAAACAGCCTCACCCCAAAACCTTAACGATAAGTTTTTATTATGGAGCATTGCTCTTGCCATTTCCTGAATGTTTCTATTCTTCCTTTCTGCAACTCCATTTGCTTGTGGAGTGATAGGTGGAGAATATTGTTGAATAATTCCCAAAGAGTCACAATATTCAAATACTTTGGTGTCTTTGAATTCAGTGCCACGATCGCTTCTAATTTTCTTTAGTTTACGACCCTGTTCATTCTGGATTCTATTAATAATAATCTTGAACTCACTGAGTGTTTCATTCTTGTGAGCCAAAAACGCCACCCAAGTGAATCTGGTGTAATCATCCACCATAACCAAAGCATACTTCTTTCCATCCACTATAGATTGTAGAATTGGGCCGAAAAGATCCATATGAATTAAATCAAGTGGAGATTTGGTGAGAATATTTCGAGATAATTTGTGTGGAACTTTCGTTTGTTTACCCTTTTGACAGGCACCACATACACCTTCAACCTTAGCATTGATTTTGGGAACGCCTATAACAAGTTCTTTGTTAATGATCTTAGTTAGAAGACGATAATTGATGTGACCAAAACGTTCATGCCAAAGGTGTGTAGATTACACTTTAGTCAAATTGCAACGATTACTGAACTGAGTATCTAGAAGATAACAATTATTTTTGCCACGTGATCCTTGAAAAATTACTTTTCCGGATTTATCCACAATGTCACATCCTTTATCATTGAAGACAACCTTATGGCCTTTGTCACATATTTGACTAACAGAAAAAAGATTAGCAGTCATACCTTTTACGTATACGACATCATGTATTTCAGGAACGCCAGGTAATTTGATCGTCCCCTTCTTACTTATGTAGCAGCAGCTTCCATCTCCAAATATCACTGGTCCACCATCAAAATCGCTTGAGTTGATAAACCAAGATAGATCTCCAGTCATATGTCTGCTACATCCACTATCAAGGAACCATTGAAAGGGCGATGTTGACTTTAGAGCAAAAGCTCCCATACTAGCACTACTAACCATATTTGGTTTTCTTGTTAGTATTGATTGTCTTTTAAGAGAAGACAAAAGTTGTAAAGTTTTCTTATGAAGATCACCCGCAACTTTTAATCTTTTCTTGAAAGGCAAACAAGCATGTTGAAAGTGATCATGAGCACCACAAAACAAGCATGTTCCAACATCCTTATCCTTGTTTGAAGAGTTCTGAGCACTATCAAGTTTCACAAACCCTAGACCTCGCTTATCACCTGATTTACGGCAATTCTTCAGGGAAGAATTAGAGGAGTTACTTAAAACCATTGAAGGTGAGTTTACAAATTTCAAATCCTTAAGCTTTGCAATTTCTGCAGCAAGATCAGAATTGATCCGGATTTGTTCATCTAACTTCTTCTGGAGGTCAACTACCTCTTCAGCGTGTTCTCGAAGCACGGATTTTTTGATATACACTTCGCAATGAAGACCATCAAATTTTCTTATCAAAAGATGTTTTTCGAGACAAAGAAAATTGATGAGTTTTTTAAAATCAGGATTCTCAACCTTATTGATGGTTTCTAGAACACGCTCAATATTAAGTTTATCCATTTCTGGTGAAGCGGTTTTAGAGACTATATTTTTCGTCATCAGATCGCTATAAACACAGACTTATAATGTCTTTAATGTGTTTGCCTGCTCTGATACCAATTGAAAATGCGTGGGTCTAACAACCACACCCAACAATTCGTTTGGCAATCTGAGAGGACTTACTCCAATATACTTTCTAGAGAATCAACTAGACAGTCATTCTCAATCTATATAAAAGTATATCAAAGAGTTTAATATCTCTAAGTCTTAATTCAATTCGCAATCAGTAAATAGAAATCTGTGATCCCGATTAAATATAAGAGGAGTAACTTGAACGGTACCAAAGACCAATGTTCAAGTGTCAATCAATTTAAATCAACAACCCAAGGTCGGGTATTCTAATTGATTGAACTTAACGCACAACCTGTGATATTTAAATTATATAACAAAATATAATGAGGAAAAGAAATAACACAGACACCAGAATTTTGTTAACGAGGAAAACCGCTAATACAGAAAAACCCCGGGACCTAATCCAGTTTGAACACCACACTGTATTAAGCCGCTACAGACTCTAGCCTACTACCAATTAACTTCGTACTGGACTGTAGTTGAACCCTAATCAATCTCACACTGATTCCAGGTATAGTTGCGTTCCTTACGTCTCTAATCCCAGTAGGATACTACGCACCTGATTCCCTTAGTTGATCTTACCCACAACCAAGAGTTGCTACGACCCAAAGTCGAAGACTTGATAAACAAATCTGTCTCACACAGAAAAGTCTATAGATTGAATAAATATGTCTCCCACAGAAATACCCAAGAGTTTTTGTTCCGTCTTTTTATAAATCAAGGTGAACAGGAACCAATTGATAAACCGGAATTATATTCCCGAAGAACAACCTAGTATTATCAATCACCTCACAATAATCTTAATCGAATAGCGAAACAAGATATTGTGGAATCACAAACGATGAGACGAAGATGTTTGTGATTACTTTTATCTTGCATATCGGGGAAATTAATCTCGAGTCAATTATTTCAATTGTACTCAATACGATAGAATCGGGCAAGATCAGAACACGCAACTACAAAGAAAATAGTTGGGTCTGGCTTCACAATCCCAATGAAGTCTTTCAAGTCGTTAACCTACATGGTCTCGATAGAAACCTAAGGTCAAAGGAGAATGGACTCTAGTTTATGCAACTAGTAACACACAAGAGGTGTGGGGATTAGTTTTCCCAGTTGCTAGAGTTCTCCTTCATATAGTTTTCAAATCAGGGTTTGCAATCCAAGTTACCTTGGTAACAAAGCATTCAATATTCACCGTTAGATGAAAAACCTGATTCAACCAAGCTAATATCTTTCAGCCGTTAGATCGAACTTAGCTTGTTACACATAAATGAAACGTACCCTCATTTAGATTTATGTAACCGTACCCAAACGTGTACACCATGTTGGTTCATAAATAGTTAACCGATGTTAGCCATACGATTACTCTCATATCAACCTTATTCATCTTAACCATAACTAGTTCAAATGACTCAAATGAAACTAGTTAAAGAGTTGTTCAATTGCTATATTCTCATAGAATTATACAAGAACACAATTGAAGCAAAATCGGTTTGATTCACTCGAATCAATCATGAAAATTATAGCCACGGTTTGCAAAGATTGCATTCCTTATTAGATAAATTTTTATGTTCATGTTCATAACCGGTTTTAGAACTTTAACCTTCAAGTATACAAACGTGTACGCATACTTGAAATACTCGGACCAAGATTGGGTTTTGCCAGTACGCAAACGGGTACGCGAACTTTCAATCCCAACAGAAAATCTCGGACATGAACCTGTACGCCAGTACGCAAACGAGTACGCATACTTAGGTTCCCGGATTTCTCAAACCGACAGGTAAGCAAACGGGTGCGCATACTATGGTTCCCGAACATGGATTACATATGTGCAAGAGTACACAACATGACATATCCAATAATGGTTAAGTGTTCTAAATCTTATTTCAATCATTGAAACTTTCTTAGAGGATGACAATAGTCGTTTTTCACATACTATTAGCATCAAAGCAATTTTCAAGTTATTGAAATAATCATAACGAAACATTCCAAGTTTACACCAAACGATTGTATCACACAAATCATGCAAGATGTTGCTTGGAAATTTTCACATGATATAAGATGAACTTGGTCGAAGCGAAAGCTTGCCAACATATGTTTCGAGAAATATGTAAGTGAGATAAACTCAGCTCGAAATCTCAAATGTGTATATAGAAAACTATATCGTAATATGACTTATGTCTCAATATAGGAGATAGAGTAGAAATAGACTTTCCAAGTGATAGATGAGTTTAAGTCTCCACATACCTTTTGTCGATGAAGTTCCACAAGCTTCCCTTAGTAGTTCTTCGTCTTCAAATGATGAACGCTGTGAAGTCGAAGCTCAACTACACAATCTATGTCCTATTCCGAGATATCTATAAATAGGCTAGAAATCAAGACTTATAGTTTTGATCACTAACATTGACAAACATGCTTGAGATAGCAACGCATGCGAGTTCGACCAAGCAGTGCTCTAACAACTTCACTACAGAATCTAGAAGTTACGATGTAAAGCTGGTCTGCAGGAGTAGTTACAACTTTGAGAAACCTTAGTTGTGTCTCGTCAGGAAGCTTGCTAGGTATTGTTACTTGTATTCCTTATTTTGTTGCTTTCTTACTCAAAATACGGGCCACTAGTTTTATTATAATATTAGTGATGTACTTTGCAATGCAATGATGCCAATCTCCACTATCTGAAGTCTCCTGCACTTGCTCCCCGAAGGTCCACATTGATATGGAGTCACGACAGAAGTAAGTTTTTTTGTTTTCTCATTATTCCCTTGCTTTGAATGTCTAGTTGGCCTGGTCATTAATTTCGCAGAATGCGTATTTATGAATGCAACTTTCTGAATTTCAATTGTTAATACAAGATGCAATCTTAATTTAAATTTAATCTTGAGATTGATTTCGCTTAACTGTTGGTGTCATTTGATATCATTCAATGAGTAGACCTTGTAGACTGGAGTCCATAGCAGTTCTTAGAGGCATACCTACCGATCTAATTGAAACTCGTCTGCTGATCTACTGGTTTTGTGCTGTTTTGTGCAGGGAAACACATTAGGAAGTTGGTTAAATATGGATTCATCAGCTGCAAACCAAACCAGATTCACTCTCGATCTCATGCGCGAAGATAGACAAAAGCCAGATTAAGGGGTTTTCACTCTGGATATAGTACGTTATACATAAGAATGCACAGATTTTTGCTTTTCAGTATTCATAGGGTGTATTTTTATTCCATGTGATGGAGATTGAGGTAGTGTGAGTGGTGGAGAAATAAGTAGAGGTGTCAGTTTAAGTGGTGGTAGTGGAATTGCAGAGTGTTGTAACTTGGCAAGCTAAATGGATGTGTAGCTAGTAGTTACACATGCTAATTAGATGTGTAACTTATAGATACACATGCTAAATGGATGTGTATCTACTAGTTACACATGTTAATTATATGTGTAACTTATAGGTACACATGCTAACTGGATAGGATATGAAGTCTATGTTTTACTGTATGGTGCTGATGTTGTACTGGACACTGTAGGTGTAGTCAAATTTTCTTTAACTCCAATTAAATCGTGAACTGATAATTGCATACAGTTGAAATTCTAATCTTGTAAATTTAATGATGGCTTTTTTTTCTTGGTTTTAAATGATTTTGGTAGATTGTGTATACGTGTGGTGATAATTACGAGCACCAGAACAACTTGGATTGGCTGCAAAAATGTCCGAGAACCTTTCAGACTATTGGTAAATCGCTTATTCTTAATCTTTTCTAGTATATACCTTTTCCAAATTAATTCAGATGATTTTACGCGTCTTGATTGGACTGTCTCATGGCATATTATTGATTGGATAATAGCTCTATTTCGAGTTGATTTCACTGGTTAAAGGGGAATCTGCTGAGCGCCAGGTAACTTCATTTTTTCTGTGTTATCTTGTTATTGTGGTATGTTTCATTTATTAGAGGCGAGCTCTTTGACAAAACAATAAGTCTTGATTGAATATATCAATTTATCCATCATTACTAGCTATACATTGTAATTTTGTTAGTACTGGTACGTATGAATTAGGGGACCATCATGTTGAAAACTACAGAGAACAATGAGTAACCAATGTTTGAGTTAAATAGTTTTCTATTTGGGTCTTGTTGTTGACATCAAACTAGTTGATATTTGTTACTAGAGATATTACTAAATGCTCCTTGTATTTTTGAAATTGCATTACCTTTTGATGTCAGTAGTCCACTTAAAAGTACTAGAACTCTTAACTATACATCTGACCCATATATTTCTTATATTTCCAATAGAATAGAACAAAACATTCGACTTATCCGCTGTCGGCACCATGTGTAGCTCTTAACTACACATACCATATGCATGTGTAACTTCTAGTTACACAAGCCAGATACATATGTAATTCCTAGTTACACAATACAATTGAACAACTCTATGAATAACACAATTAGATTCATTTGATTATCATTCTTGTTTGATTGATCATCATATGTGATCTATAAGTGTCAGATGAACAAGGTTAATACAAAAGTGTTCATATAGCTAACTTCGGTTAAATGTTATTGAGCCAACTCAATATACACGTTTAGGTACGGTTACCCATATCTAAATGAAGGTATATTTCATTTATGTGTAACAAGCTAAGACCATCTAACGGTGGAAAGATATTAGCTTGGATCCTGAATCAGGTTTCATCTAACGGTGAATATTGATTGCTTTGTCCCAAAATTATCAAATCCTGATTTGAAGACTATATAAGGGAGAACTCAAGCAACTGGGAAACCTAATCCCCACACCTCATGTGTGATACTAGTTACGACTAGAGTCTATTCTCCTTTAACCTAGGTTTTTCCTAAAACCATTATAGGTTAACGACTTAAATACTTCATTGGGATTCTGAAGCCAGACCCAACTATTTTCTCTGTAGTTGCGTGTTCTGATCTTACTTTGTTCTATCGTATTGATTATTATCTTCTCTAAGATTTGCTCGAGATTTAATCTCCGATAGGTAAGATAAAAAGTAATCACAAAACTCATCGTCTCATTCTTTGTGATTCCACAATACCTTGTTCCGCTACCATACAGTTAAGTTATTGTGAGGTGATTGATATCACTTGGTTGTTCTTCAGGAATATAAGACCGATGTATCAATTGGTTCTTGTTCACCTTGATTTATCAAAAGACGGAACAAAACTCGTAGGTATTTCTATGGGAGACAGATTTATCTATTCAACAGACTTTTCTGTGTGAGACAAATTTGTTTATCAAGTCTTCGACTTTGGGTCGTAGCAACTCTAAGTTATGGGTGAGATCAGCTAAGGGAATCAAGTGTGTAGAGTCCTGCTGGGATTCAGAGGCGTAAGGAACGCGACTATACCTTGATTAGTGTGAGATTGGTTAGGGCTCAACTACATTCCAGTCTGAAGTTAATTGGCAGTAGGTTAGAGTCTGTAGCATCTTAATACAGTGTGGTGTTCAAATCTGGACTAGGTCCCGGGGTTTTTCTACATTTGCGGTTTCCTCGTTAACAAAATTTATGGTTTCTGTGTTATTTCTTTTCCGCATTATATTTGTTTATATAATTGAAATATCACAGGTTTTACATAGTTCAATCAATTAAATAATCCAACCTTTGGTTGTTGATATGAATTGATTGACACTTGAACATTGGTCTTTGGTACCGTTCAAGTTGTTTCTCTTATCAATCAGGCTCACAGAACTCTTTCTGTTCGATTGCAGATTTTATTGAGAAATAAAGATATAACTCTTGGATATATTTTCCTTGATTGAGCCTGACTGTCTAGTTGATTCTCTTGGAATTATATTGGAGTCAGTCCATATAGATTGCCTAACGAATTATTGGGTGTGGTTGTTAGACCCCCACTTTTTAATTTAGCATCACCATCACTTAGCTTTACTTCCTTGCCATTGGTCCTACTAACTTGAACTTTGTTGTTGCATTGCGCATGCCACTTCAAATTGTATATCAGTAATCAAACGCAAACTGAAATTCCTTTAGCCTTCACATTCTGACTTTAGTCGCATCACGCAACATAACAGGACTTACACAAGACTTTGCCTCATTCTTCAATCATGTTGCACCTACGTCATTCGCATGACAAAGAGTGAACACCTTGTTGTCCTTTGCTTGAATTATCACAACACCTTAATTAAAATGCATAAATTTGGTATAGTCATGACTTAGGACTACCCAGGACATCCTACCGGCACTTAGGACAAGGTATCTGAAAAGGCGAGGGTACCCAAATATACCTCAAGCTAAAACTTTTCCTACCTATAAGTCCTTTCTCCGAAAGTGATTGTCTATGGACTGAGTCGAGACAATACAACTAATTGGTTCACACTTCGTGTGATCGTCTATGGATTCAAGATCGAGACAATACAACAACGAAGTATGTTACTTGATAAAAAGGTTCGGACTTAACCAAATACAATGGGATTCACTTATCAAGTAAATAGGAATTAACATTTGTGTAATTTACTTTGATTATAATAAAAAAATTATAATGCGGAAATATAAAGTGAATGACAACAAGATTTTGTTAACGAGGAAACCGCAAATGCAGAAAAACCCCGGGACCTTGTCCAGTATTGAATACTCTCAGGATTAAGCCGCTACACAAAATTACACCTAACTTCGTATAGTTGAGACCAAGCAACTAAACCTATAGTTCACCTAGTTCCGTCTGTATTCCCACGCCTCCGACCTAAGTCACGTACTTGGAACAATTCCTTTGGTTCGTATTCCAAACAGTAAAGGAACAACAAATCTGTTTGGTATGAACTCTATTCAACCAAGTGATATGAGTCGGACAAAGGCTCTTCCGTTTATCTTAACATAAACTCCTTCGTCAGGTCCTTAGATCTATCTAATGTTCAATTACCGAAGTAATCGTTTAAGATTAAGGCAACAACACTATTAATCCAAAGAATTGTGTTGATGCCGATCTACTCAATTAATCAATCCAATCTATCACAAAGATAAACCGATTATTAATTGGATCCTCTTTTACCGAAACAAGTATTGTGCACACCAAAGATTATGAACCCACAAATCAGAAATCTTCAATATCTTCTTCGTCTTCAAATCTTCTTAGATCTTCAATAAACACCTGCACACAATCACTTGAATCTCTTGTGATCAATCACGCACAGAACGAAGTCTGTTAACAATAGATTATCATAAGATCGTCTTTAGAACTAACAACAGTCTAAAGATCCATGTCGAAACTCTGAACTAGTTTGAGTGAATCTTATATCAGAAGAGAAGATTCTCAAGCATAAACAAACTAGGTGCAATCAAAGTTCAACCACCGTTAGTCAATCAATTCAAAGAAAACAAAAGATAAACCGCAATTATCTAGTTTCCCACCAACGGTACTCGTAGAGCTTCTCAATCCCAAAGAAGACTTTAAACTGAGAGGCCGTAAGAGATTTCGCCTAATTAGGTTACTCTCCTCTCTAAATAGGCGGCTACACCAGTAACAACACAACAAAGAGGAAGTCTGTTGTTACGAAGGATTAGTTTGCAAGAAAGGCAAACTTAAAGTATTTATAGACACGGAAGTTTGGACACCAAGAAATTTCCAAAACCGAAAATATTCTCAAGATATTCATTAAAGCACAGATTCGGTTTCCATAATTCCTGGAAATGCTCTGTCCAAAAATAATGATTAAAATCTCTCGAAAAATCTCTAATTAGTAAATGCACATTACTAATTCTTATTTCCCTACAAAATGAAGTTAAATACCTTAATTAAAAGATTCTTAGCTTATTTATGTTTCCATCCTGGGATTCTCTTCCCTTAGCTATTAAGGAATAACTTTGAACAATTAAAGAAATAAACATTCATAGCACGTGTTCTAAGTATGTCGACATCTTAACTTTGTAAGTTCTCTTTCACACTTACAACCTTGAAACCGATTTGCCACACTTCCAAACAAGTTTAGAATTGGTTCATCTGACTTTCAAGAACTATGCGATTGATCAAATAACATTCAATCACAATCATGGGTTTGACGGTTCTACCAAAACAAGTTTCGGTTCTACCTTCCATGTGAGTACTGTGCATAGTCACACTAGCTTTCCAAAATTCGGTTGACTAGGTACTAGGATCGGTTCCCCACATATATATGGTATCTAACTTATATGTGTTGCACATGTCCATAGGATTGGTTCCCCTTTGCCTAAAAACGTGTTACTCATGTCCATAGGATTGGTTCCCCTTTCTGTTCTAAACCTTGTTGCACCTCATACAAGGATCGGTTCCCCTTTGTGATGTACTGCACCTCTTACTAGGATCGGTTCCCCTTTCCCATATTTGGTCAGACAGAAAATCACAAACCCGATCATACCATCTCAGGTGATTACTTAAGATCGGTTTCACTAATAAAAGTCATACCAATACATAAGTCAGGCCTTTGTGAATAGTTCTACCAAGAACACAACAAGTCGTGAACGGTTATACTCAATCACACATATTGGTTGTTCATAAGATATGCAATGAATAACAAAACCAATAACGCCTGGCGATTTCCTTTTCGATTCACAAACAAGTTTATGAACTTACTTCCTAATAACACATGTAAAACATTGTTCCCTAGGATGAAATCCTCACCTCATACCCATACATAATCACAATAGCATTCAAATGATTATGGCAATGTCTTATCTACAAAGTTTAATGGTTAATCAATAAACCTCGTATTGTATTCCTTAATACTATGTCTATCTAGAGTTCAAATATGCTTCGCAGTTTTGTTTTCAATATGCACGACTTGAAAGATACGTTAGGGAATGAAACAGTTCAGGTCAAATATCACTAACCTCAAGTAGAAGGATGATTGTTGTCGTTGTAGCTCCTTGCTTCTTCACATCTTAAAGTCTTAGCAATACTTGTAAAGTCTCAAATCCTAATACTTTCAAGCTAACCTGTACGAAGTTGACTCTAGTACATAATCAAACGATTCTTAACATGAGTTTTGATTCACTAAAATATGACAACCAAACTTGACATACCAACGCTTGGTGGGTTCAACCGAGCTATGCTCTAACAATCTCCCCCTTTGTCAATTTTAGTGACAAAACTCTTACATCATATGGATAAACAAATTACAATAATTCATTACACATACGCTTGATTCCCGATTCAACGGCACAGTAAACTGCTTACATTCAATCCTTGAAAATGCCGTTGTTGAAATTATAATAACAAAGCTAATACTCCCCCTAAGGATGATAGGTAGATATTCAATCCGCACGTCTTTGTTATACCACTTCATATGACATGTTACTCCCCCTTAGTCTGTGCTTTCACTCTTTCTTTTAGATAAAACGTTTAAGCACCAATGTTCTTTTCCTTAGCGATACCAATCAATATAAAATCAATGCCAGTATCACTTGTTTACTCCATATATTTCTCCCCCTTTTTGTCACAAAATGACAAAGAAACGAAAAAATAAAGGACAACACGAAAAGGGTTTTACAAATCTTAAAAGACTTGCAACCTGTAGAGTTAGGCACGAGGGTTCCACACATCATGTTTTGATAACCAATATCAAAACCGAAACTACAAGTAGTTTTATTTTGATATGTTACCAAGGAAACAATTGTCCGAAACAATTTTTCCATTTTAGTTTAGCAAACCAAAAACAACTAAGCACCTTAGTCCCTTTGCTAAACCGATTGTACAAAAACAATCGCATAATTCGATAAGACCAAAATAAAGATAACTCTATTTTTCCTCATCGGGTTCTAATTATCCATAAACTTAGACCTTTCAATTTTAAACAAGACAAATACTAGGTTAGTTAACTAGCATTTCTTGTTAAGGCATTCGATTCGACTTGAATAACCGAAACCTCACTTCGATAAGTTTAACTAAAATCAGAATTAACTTAGTTTCTCTTATCCGGAATCGAATTGGACTAAACAACGCATCCCGTACACCTTTTATTTCGTTAAGCCATAAATAATTCATACAAACCAAATAAATCAACTTGCATAATTATTCACCTCAACCGGAAGCAATTGAAACAACATAGAAATTAAAAGCACTGCAATTGTACCGAAATTTTGTAAGCCTAAACAATTGATACCACACAATAAAGCAAGATAACAATAGTTTTTCTTAACCGGAACCAATTGAATCACACATACATCCATACACACATAATGGAATAAACATCAATTGAACCGAAATTTTTTTAAGCAAAAATAATAAATATATATGAAATAAACTCAGGCTTTTCTTAAACAGGAAAACAATTAACTAACAAGATTGTTACCTCAAATTTCGCATCCACTTCTCCAATATAATTGCATCTTCTTCCAGGGAGAATTGATATCGAAATATCATCATGTTGTCATCCTTATGCAAAGACAAAAGAATAACAACAACCAGCCTTTACCAGAGAAAGGTTGAAAATCGGTTTTAACAATTGCAAGCAAAAGTTGAAAACCGTCGAAACACATATGCTTTTATGCTAAACCAAAACCGATTCAACATATTGTGACTTTTTCACATATTGTTTCTACCAGAACCCCTCATGATTCTTTGATAAAGCCTACCAACATGGGCTAGAACTTAATCCTTCTAAATCAAAAATTCACCCAAACCACAAGGGTTCACAACATATGAAATCGAATATTAAGGTAGTAAAACCGAAATCAAACATCCCAAAAACATACATAGCAATAAGATAAAAGCATTCAAGCACAGGCCATGTAAACCGAAAACTATCACAAGAAAAATTATAAATCAAATAATTTTATTTATAATAGACCAATACAATCAATGAAAGAAATCAAAAATTGATGTTTATATTTCTAGATTAAGTATTACAGCATATAACTTAATCTCTAGTGGTGCTCTTGTTGTTCACTGAGGTCTCTTCAGTGTTCAAAATCTTAAAGCATGTCTTAAGAGACTTGTCATCAACCATTTATTGTTTCTCAAGTTTTTCGACTTGAATCTTCATGTCAGCAATATCAGCTTTTGTATCCTCAATCTTATCTTTGAGCCAATCTTGATTTCGAACCGTTATAATGAGATTGGTTCTTAGTTCCTCAAAACTTTGGATATAGTCTATCATACTGTCAGAACGAATCCACTTGGTTTTGGTTGGATCTTGTAGGTTGTAAGCCAACAAACATGACTCATCTTGTGATCCAACTGAGCTATCAGGATCATAATCAGACATGATATTTGATATGCCCTTCTTCTTCCTCTCTGTATTGATTCCTTGACAATCCTTAACCTTTTGAGATTCCTCCTTATTAGCCTTTGAGACACTGCGAGTTATTGGAGGCATGCTCGGTTATGAATAAATAAATATAAAAGGATTGATCAGGGATTCCGAATACAGGTAAGAGAAAGTTTCTCCTTTTAAAAGAGACAACTTTCGGACCAAAAGACCTATGGAGAATCCGAAAATATTAAAGAATATATTTCGTTTCCTTAGTCCGAATTTCTCAAGCTGGAAGGTTTATTAAAATTCGTAAAATCTAAATAAAACCTCTTTTTGGAAGATCATGTTAAACATGAAAATTTTTCTGACAATCATGGATTCGCAGCTATCCATACAGTGTCACAGAAGTTTTTTGATAAACAACTACACAAAATAAATGTGCTCTTGTTTTATTGTGCCTTTCCCATCCAAGTTTATGAGCACGAAAGAGATGAGAATGCACAATTATGATACAACTAAGTTGCATCGGAGTAAGCTTTTTCCAGCTTACAGTGAATATTAGAAACATAGTTCATGTTTCTCTTCGGGAATTTCTGCCCAAAATATTTTCTCCCAAGACGATGATCTTTTCTAACTATAGAGATATGATCATGTGGAGAAAATATACTAATGTGAGAATTCTCAGAGATAGATAAATATCTCTTAATTCTTTCAATGAGATTTTCATAAGATTTTCTCATTCTAAGAACTTCCATATGATCCACATTAGTATGATCATCTGAAAAAACTATAGGAAATTCCTGATTGTTTCTTTTGGCAGAGACTCTCTCTTTCCCTTCCTTCTGAAGTCGTTCCTTATCAAAACCAGTACTGTTTCAATATGGGTGCGAAGGAACCTTTTTCCAGAAGCGATTATCAACTCTTTCCTCTGACTCTTTTGAGTTGATCTTATCGGGATATGGTATAATCTGTCTTTCTACTGAGGAATAATCTTTCAGATTTTTTAAGACAAGAAAATTCCTTCAAAATTTTTACCACCGTATGTTGAAGAAGTATAAGTTTCCTGTCAAGTGACTGAAAATTGTATTCCTTACAATCACCACGGAATCGGTTCAAAGTTTCCTTTGGCCAAGATTTTGTTTGATCATCAGTAGATCTAGAAGCTGGTTTCTCATCCTCTTTCAACTTGATGTAGTTAGGAAAACTACCATCATCTTGATCTGTTTCAGATGTGATTAAACCGGTTTTGTCACAATCTGTAAAAGTTGAGCAAGGACTTTTAGTTTCCTCATCAGAAGAAATCACAACATCATCATTAGTTAGAATCATAGGACGTGTCTCTTTATCTGTAAGAGATTTACCAAGAGCCTCTAGTTTGACAGTGAGATCCATTTTCTCTTTGGCTAGACAATTCAGTTGAATGTCTTTTTCTTTGATCTCCTGTTTAAGAAGATTTGACTATGTCTTTAAAAAAAGTACTTTAGAAGACATAGATTGTATAGGGTTTAGGAGTTTTACCAAGTCTTTATCAACATATTCTCTTTCATCAGCGATAGACATAGATGTTTTCGTCACTCCTGGATCATGAGTCAACGAAGTAGTAACATCTTCAACTTTTGAGTATTCATACTCTTGCAAAACGTTAACTGAATCAGACATTAAATTCAATTCTTATAGGTTGGATCGCACCAAACACAGATTGTTAGATCTTTTCGTGTTTTCCTACTCTTAAGGTATCTAAAAAGGCGAGGGTACCCAAATATCCCTCAAGCTAAAACTTTTCCTACCTATAAGTCCTTTCTCCGAAAGTGATTGTTTATGGACTGAGTCGAGACAATACAACTAATCGGTTCACACTTCGTGTGTTCTTCTATGGATTCGAGATCGATACAATACAACAACGAAGTATGTTACTTGATAAAAAGGTTCGGACTTAACCAAACACAATGGGATTCACTTATCAAGTAAATAGGAATTAACGTTTGTGTAATTTACTTTAATTATAATAAAACAATTATAATGCGGAAATATAAAGTAAATGACACAACAAGATTTTGTTAACGAGGGTACCCAAATATCCCTCAAGCTAATTATAATAAAACAATTATAATGCGGAAATATAAAGTAAAAGTCGAGGGTACCCAAATATCCCTCAAGCTAAAACTTTTCCTACCTATAAGTCCTTTCTCCGAAAGTGATTGTCTATGGACTGATTCTAGACAATACAACTAATCGGTTCACACTTCGTGTGATCGTCTATGGATTCGAGATCGATACAATACAACAACGAAGTATGTTACTTGATAAAAAGGTTTAGACTTAACCAAACACAATGGGATTCACTTATCAAGTAAATAGGAATTAACGTTTGTGTAATTTACTTTAATTATAATAAAACAATTATAATGCGGAAATATAAAGTAAATGACACAACAAGATTTTGTTAACGAGGAAACCGCAAATGCAGAAAAACCCAGGGACCTTGTCCATAATTGAATACTCTCAGGATTAAGCCGCTACACAAAATTACACCTAACTTCGTATAGTTGAGACCAAGCAACTAAACCTATAGTTCACCTAATTCCGTATGTATCCCACGCCTCCGACCTAAGTCACGTACTTGGAACAATTCCTTTGGTTTGTATTCCAAACAGTAAAGGAACAACAAATCTGTTTGGTATGAACTCTATTCAACCAAGTGATATGAGTCGGACAAAGGCTCTTCCGTTTATCTTAACATAAACTCCTTCGTCAGGTCCTTAGATCTATCTTATGTTCAATTACTGAAGTAATCGTTTAAGATTAAGCCAAAACACTATTAATCCAAAGAATTGTGTTGATGCCGATCTACTCAATTAATCAATCCAATCTATCACAAAGATAAACCGATTATTAATTGGATCCTCTTTTACCGAAACAAGTATTGTGCACACCAAAGATTATGAACCCACAAATCAGAAATCTTCAATATCTTCTTCGTCTTCAAATCTTCTTATATCTTCAATGAACACCTGCACACAATCACTTGAATCTCTTGTGATCAATCACGCACAGAACGGAGTCTGTTAACAATGGATTATCACAAGATCGTCTTTAGAACTAACAAAAGTCTAAAGATCCCTGTCGAAACTTTGAACTAGTTTGAGTGAATCTTATATCAGAAGAGAAGATTCTCAAGCATAAACAAACAAGGTGCAATCAAAGTTCAACCACCGTTAGTCAATCAAATCAAAGAAAAAAAAAGATAAACCGCAATTATCTAGTTTCCCACCAACGTTACTCATAGAGCTTCTCAATCCCAAAGAAGACTTTAAACTAAGCGGCCGTAAGAGATTTTGCCTAATTAGGTTACTCTCCTCTCCGAATAGGCGGCTACACCAGTAACAACACAACAAAGAGGAAGTCTGTTGTTACGAATGATTAGTTTGCAAGAAAGTCAAACTTCAAGTATTTATAGACAAGGAAGTTTAGACACCAAGGAATTTCCAAAACCGAAAATATTCTCAAGATATTCATTAAATCACAAATTCGGTTTCCATAATTCCTAGAAATGCTCTGTCCAAAAATAATTATCGAAATCTCTCGGAAAATCTCTATTTCCCTACAAAATGAAGTTAAATACCTTAATTAAAAGATTCTTAACTTATTTATGTTTCGATCCTGGGATTCTCTCCCCTTAGCTATCAAGGAATAACTTTGAACAATTAAAGAAATAAACATTCATAGCACGTGTTCAAAGTATGTCGACATCTTAACTTTGTAAGTTCTCTTTCACACTTACAACCTTGAAACCGATTTTCCACACTTCCAAACAAGTTTAGAATTGGTTCATCTGACTTTCAAGAACTATGTGATTGATCAAATAACATTCAATCACAATTATGGGTTTAACGGTTCTACCAAAACAAGTTTCGGTTCTACCTTCCATGTGAGTACTGTGCATAGTCACACTAGCTTTCCAAAATTTGGTTGACTAGGTACTAGGATCGGTTCCCCACATATATATGGTATCTAACTTATATGTGTTGCACATGTCCATAGGATCGGTTCCCCTTTCTGTTATAAACCTTGTTGCACCTCATATAAGGATCGGTTCCCCTTTGTGATGTATTGCACCTCTTACTAGGATCGGTTCCCCTTCCCCATATTTGGTCAGACAGAAAATCACAAACTCGATCATACCATCTCAGGTGATTACTTAAGATCGGTTTCACTAATAAAAGTCATACCAATACATAAGTCAGGCCTTTGAGAATAGTTCTACCAAGAACACAACAAGTCGTGAACGGTTATACTCAATCACACATATTGGTTGTTTATAAGATATGCAATGAATAACAAAACCAATAACGCCTGGCGATTTCCTTTTCGATTCACAAACAAGTTTATGAACTTACTTCCTTAGGATACATGTAAAACATTGTTCCCTAGGATGAAATCCTCACCTCATACCCATACATAATCACAATAGCATTCAAATGATTATGGCGATGTCTTATCTACAAAGTTTAATGGTTAAGAAATAAACCTCGTATTGTATTCCTTAATACTATGTCTATCTAGAGTTCAAATATGCTTCGCAGTTTTGTTTTCAATATGCACGACTTGAAAGATACGTTAGGGAATGAAACAGTTCAAGTCAAATATCAGTAACCTCAAGTGGAAGGATGATTGTTGTCGTTGTAGCTGTAATACCCTGTATTTTTAGTTACCTTTCCGGGTCGGATTTTAACGAGTTAGCTTAGATTATTGTTTATTCTTCCTTAGCCTAAGTGGGTTGCTTGAACTAGAAACTTAGGGTGTGAATATAATAACCTAAATAGGAGGAAAATAAAGAGACATTTAAAGTTAAAATAAATAATAAAAATGTTTAATTATTATTAATAATATTATAACCAAAATTGGGAGAGAGAATTTTATATTAAAAAAACCTAAAGTTAAGGAGAAGAAGGAGATGAAGCTAATGTTTCTTTTAGAGAAAAAGGCTATGAAAATTAGCAGAGGATCATAATACTTGAAGCTAATTGAGGTAGAATGTTAAACCCCCTTTCTCGTTGTGTTTTTGTTAATACTTGATTTTAATTTCGTTTAATCTTGTATCATTAGGTTTCTGAAATTTACCTGTTTAGTTTTATGCACCCTATTGATGATCAACTTTTGCATATTGGTAGATAACATGATTAGGTATCTATGGTTAAAATTTGAGGTTAATCCACCATAAATTCACCGTTGAATGTTTGTTTTAGGCTAAGTCCTATGGGCTAGATATCTAGCTGCTAGATTGGCCAACCACGTCAGCATGGGCAACCTCCTAAGTCCTATGGGATGACGAATCTAGCAGCGAAAAGCTGAACCAAACAGCGTCACATGAATTTATTTTCCAAACAACTAATCATTTCCTTCCTCTCTCCTTCTTTTTCCTTCCTCTCTCCCTCTTTTTCCTCTCTCCATCACGTTCTCCCTCTTTTTCCCCTATCTCTCTATCCCTCTTTTTCCTCTCTCTTTCCATCACATTCTCTCTAAAAAATTAATAAAAAGTATAGAGCGCTAAATGGTTCAGCGTTTATGTCACTTTTTCAGCGCTGAATGATTCAGCGTTTCAATCTCGCTGATAATTGGACTGCAAGCAACATCTAGGAGAGAGAAGTATCCAGAAGTAGTGTTAACTTTTTCCCCACACTTTTTTCTTGATTTGCAACACTTTTTGGCCAATCTAGCAGTTCAATCTAGCCCATAGGGGTTAGCCTTAGTTTGGATGATGTTTCAGAAATTTCTGGACAGATTCGCATTGCTGTGGTTTTGATATTCTTAGGTAGTCTTAATGATGTCAAAATGATTTGAAGTCTTAACAAAAGTTGTAGTTAAACATCTTATCTTTCATTTTGATTTGGAATTTCTCAATTTGAGACTAATATGAATTTAATGTGAATAATAGGATAATATGATGTTATCTGCCCAGTTTTTAAAATGATCATATAAAATAAATATCTTTTGTTTGAACCGTTGGTTTGCTATGAGTTTTGGATATGTTATATAATAATGTGTCAGGAATGTTTAGGTAAAATTTGAGGATGATCATATTAAGTTATCACCATGAAACATATAATGTAATATGGTTGCAGTTAGTTTGTTTGATTAAATGCTTGAAAGAAATTCATGTTGTTAAGCCATGGTTGCTTGTTTTTTTTGTGAAAATAATTTACAAAAGGAAATGAGTTCATGTTTTACCGTTATATGGAACATGTTTCATGCTAACGGCCGGTAATGATCCCCATGGGAACTTGTGTTTCTCGACCATCGATGGCGGCTGTGCGTGCCGGTAAACGATAGGTGGATGTACGAACCAAGGTTTTCGTACCGTGAATGAAACGGGTAGTGATCCCCGAGAGCTTATGGGTATGATCCCCATAGGAACTTTTGTTCCCGACCATCGATGAAGGCTGTCCGTGGCGATAAACGATAGGTGGGTGTACGAACCAAGATTTTCGTACCATGAACTCATTGTTACTTGTTGTGATGACAATACTAATTTGCGAATCATGTTTTGGAATCTAGATTATATGATTTGTTGGAAAACATAATTGGTGTTATGAACTAATGTGTGAAATATAATTCAATGAATTTTTGAACTCAAGTGTGAACTTATATGGATGAATTGTGAATTGATGTGTTAAATCCCAAATGGATGATTAGTTGACAATAATAATGGTATTGTAGACTCATGGTTTGTTGGTGATAATATTAATTTGTGAATCGTGTGTTGAAATCTCTATTGAATGATTTTTGGAAACCTTATTGGGTTTATGAACTCAAGAATTGAAATACAAATTGAAGTATTTGTAGGAAACATGAATAATGTTGTGAACTCATGTGTGAAATCTAATTGGATAAATTGTTGACAATAATATTGGTATTGTGAACTCTTGATTGAACAATTGAATTGGATTATTTGTTGAAATATTATTGATATAGTGAAGTCTTTTTGGAATCCTAATTAGATGATCTGTTATAAATATTATTGGTATTGTGAATCCATGATTGATGAAACGAGTTAAATGATTTATTAAAAATAATACTTGTGTGGTAAATCTTGATGGTTGAATATATGTATCATTGATTGCTTGAAATCATTTCGTATACCCCATGTTGTATGTTACTTGATTCATTCATATTGTTATGTGTGTCTTGAGATTGGGAATGCATTCTACTGAGCTGTCATCTCACCCCAATTGACATCCTTGCAGATTTCTTGGAAGTTGGAAGTGGAAACTAAGAAGATAGTTTAATCATTGTATTGTCTTATTGTATTGCTTGAAATGTAATTTGAAATAATATGTTTGTTGAAAATGTTGTGAAAGATGATTATCGAATTCATATGTTTAAATTCATCTTAGGAAAGTTCAATTACGTTTGTTGTAATAAATAAATTAGAAGAGTTATATGCATAAGTCTCTTTCCGACTCGTAACGCTTCGAGTTCGGATCTCCATACGGGTTTGACCCTGGTCTGGGACTTGAGGTGTTACAAGTTGGTATTAGAGCTCTAGGCTTTAGATCTTGAATGGGACCGTAAAACAAAATATTTGTGTTGTATATTTCTATGCATGCTTGTTTGTTTGATTGGTGTATTGCTTGCGTCATTGTATTAGTTGTAATTGCGATTATGAATTGTGTGAAGTTAAATTATTTTTGGAATTTTCATATTATATATATGTTTTTAATTTCGGGACGAAATTTCTTTTAAGGGTGGTAGAATGTAATACCCTGTATTTTTAGTTACCTTTCCGGGTCGGAATTTAACGAGTTAGCTTAGATTATTGTTTATTCTTCCTTAGCCTAAGTGGGTTGCTTGAACTAGAAAGTTAGGGTGTGAATATAATCACCTAACTAGGAGGAAAATAAAGAGACATTTAAAGTTAAAATAAATAATAAAAATGTTTAATTATTATTAATAGTATTATAACCAAAATTGGGAGAGAAAATTTTATATTAGAAAAACCAAAAGTTAAGGAGAAGAAGGAGATGAAGCTAATGTTTCTTTTAGACAAGAAGGCTATGAAAATCAGTAGAGGATCATAATACTTGAAGCTAATTGAGGTAGAATGCTAAACCCCCTTTTTCCTTGTGTTTTTGTTGATACTTGATTTTAATTTCGTTTAATCTTGTATCATTCGGATTCTGAAATTTACCTGTTTAGATTTATGCACCCTATTGATGATCAACTTTTGCATATTAGTAGATAACATGATTAGGTATCTATGGTTAAAATTTGAGGTTAATCCACCGTAAATTCACCGTTGAATGTTTGTTTTAGTTTGGGTGATGTTTCTGAAATTTCTGGACAAATTCGCTTTGTTGTGGTTTTGATGTTCTTAGGTAGTCTTGATGATGTCGAAATGATGAAGTCTTAACAAAAGTTGTAGTTAAACATCTTATCTTTCATTTGCTTTGGAATTTCTCAATTTGAGACTAATATGAATTTAATGTCAATAATACGATAATATTATGTTATCTGCCCAGTTTTTAGAATGATCATATAAAACGAATATTTTTTGTTTGAACCGTTTGTTTGCTATGAATTTTGGATATGTTATATAATAATGTGTCAGGAATGTTTATGTAAAATTTGAGGATGATCAGATTAAGTTATCACCATGAAACATATAATGTAATATGGTTGCAGTTAGTTTGTTTGATTAAATGCTTGAAAGAAATTCATGTTGTCAAGCCATGGTTGCTTGTGTTTTTTGTGAAAATAATTTACAAAAGGAAATGAGTTCATGTTTTACCGTTATATGGAACATGTTTCATGCTAACGGCGGGTAATGATCCCCATGGGAACTTGTGTTTCCCGACCATCGATGGCGGCTGTCCGTGCCGGTAAACGATAGGTGGATGTACGAACCAAGGTTTTCGTACCTTGAATGAAACGGGTAGTGATTCCCGAGAGCTTATGGGTATGATCCCCATAGGAACTTTTGTTCGTGACCATCGATGGAGGCTGTCCGTGGCGATAAACGATAGGTGGGTGTACGAACCAAGGTTTTCGTACCATGAACTCATTGTTACTTGTTGTGATGACAATACTAATTTGCGAATCATGTGTTGGAATCTAGATTATATGATTTGTTGGAAAACATAATTGGTGTTATGAACTAATGTGTGAAATATAATTCAATGAATTGTTGAACTCAAGTGTGAACTTATATGGATGAATTGTGAATTGATGTTTTAAATCGCAAATGGATGATTAGTTGACAATAATAATGGTATTGTGGACTCATGGTTTGTTGGTGATAATATTAATTTGTGAATCGTGTGTTGAAATCTCTATTGAATGATTTTTGGAAACCTTATTGGGTTTATGAACTCAAGTATTGAAATACAAATTGAAGTATTTGTAGGAAACATGAATAATGTTGTGAACTCATGTGTGAAATCTAATTGGATAAATTGTTGACAATAATATTGGTATTGTGAACTCTTGATTGAACAATTGAATTGGATTATTTGTTGAAATATTATTGATATAGTGAAGTCTTGTTTTGGAATCCTAATTAGATGATCTGTTATAAATATTATTGGTATTGTGAATCCATGATTGATGAAACGAGTTAAATGATTTATTGAAAATAATACTTGTGTGGTAAATCTTGATGGTTGAATATATGTATCATTGATTGCTTGAAATCATTTCGTATACCCCATGTTCTATGTTACTTGATTCATTCATATTGTTATGCGTGTCTTGAGATTGGGAATGCATTCTACTGAGCTGTCATCTCACCCCAATTGACATCCTTGCAGATTTCTTGGAAGTTGGAAGTGGAAACTAAGAAGATAGTTTAATCATTGTATTGTCTTATTGTATTGCTTGAAATGTAATTTGAAATAATATGTTTGTTGAAAATGTTGTGAAAGATGATTATCGAATTCATATGTTTAAATTCATCTTAGGAAAGTTAAATTACGTTTGTTGTAATAAATAAATTAAAAGAGTTATATGCATAAGTCTCTTTCCGACTCGTAACGCTTCGAGTTCGGATCTCCATACGGGTTTGACCCTGGTCTGGAACTTGGGGTGTTACAAGTTGGTATCAGAGCTCTAGGCTTTAGATCTTGAATGGGACCGTAAAACAAAATATTTGTGTTGTATATTTCTATGCATGCTTGTTTGTTTGATTGGTGTATTGCTTGCGTCATTGTATTAGTTGTAACTGCAATTATGAATTGTGTGAAGTTAAATTATTTTTGGAATTTTCAGATTATATATATTTTTTTAATTTCGGGACGAAATTTCTTTTAAGGGTGGTAGAATGTAATACCCTGTATTTTTAGTTACCTTTCCGGGTCAGATTTTAACGAGTTAGCTTAGATTATTGTTTATTCTTCCTTAGCCTATGTGGGTTGCTTGAACTAGAAAGTTAGGGTGTGAATATAATCACCTAAATAGGAGGAAAATAAAGAGACATTTAAAGTTAAAATAAATAATAAAAATGTTTAATTATTATTAATAGTATTATAACCAAAATTGGGAGAGGGAATTTTATATTAGAAAAACCAAAAGTTAAGGAGAAGAAGGAGATGAAGCTAATGTTTCTTTTAGAGAAGAAGGCTATGAAAATCAGTAGAGGATCATAATACTTGAAGCTAATTGAGGTAGAATGTTAAACCTCCTTTATCCTTGTGTTTTTGTTAATACTTGATTTTAATTTCGTTTAATCTTGTATCATTAGGTTTCTGAAATTTACCTGTTTAGTTTTATGCACCATATTGATGATCAACTTTTGCATATTGGTAGATAACATGATTAGGTATCTATGGTTAAAATTTGAGTTTAATCCACCGTAAATTTACCGTTGAATGTTTGTTTTAGTTTGGGTGATGTTTCCAAACAAACGTCACATGAAATTTTCCAAACAACTAATCACAGTTCTCCCTTTTTTCCCCTATTCTCTATCCCTCTTTTTCCTCTCTTTTCCATCACATTCTCTCTAAAAAATTAATAAAAAGTATAGAGCTTGGTTCAAATATTGTGGTTTTGATGTTCTTAGGTAGTCTTAATGATGTCGAATTGATTTAAAGTCTTAACAAAAGTTGTAGTTAAACATCTTATCTATCATTTTTCTTTGGAATTTTTCAATTTGAGACTAATATGAATTTAATGTGAATAATATGATAATATGATGTTATTTGCCCAGTTTTTAGAATGATCATATAAAACAAATATCTTTTGTTTGAACTGTTGGTTTGCTGTGAATTTTGGATATGTTATATAATAATGTGTCAGGAATGTTTTTGTAAAGTTTGAGGATGATTAGATTAAGTTATCACCATGAAACATATAATGTAACATGATTGCAGTTAGTTTGTTTGATTAAATTAATGCTTGAAAGAAATTCATGTTGTTAAGCCATGGTTGCTTGTGTTTTTTGTGAAAATGATTTACAAAAGGAAATGAGTTCATGTTTTACCGTTATATGGAACATGTTTCATGCTAACGGCGGGTAATGATCCCCGGGAGTTAAATGGGTAATGATCCCCATGGAAACTTGTGTTTCCCGACCATCGATGGCGGCTGTCCGTGTCGGTAAACGATAGGTGGATGTACGAACCAAGGTTTTAGTACCGTGAATGAAACGGGTAATGATCCCTGAGAGCTTATGGGTATGATCCCCATAGGAACTTTTGTTCCCGACCATCGATGGAGGCTGTCCGTGGCGATAAACGATAGGTGGGTGTACGAACCAAGGTTTTCGTACCATGAACTCATTGTTACTTGTTGTGATGACAATACTAATTTGCGAATCATGTGTTGGAATCTAGATTATATGATTTGTTGGAAAACATAATTGGTGTTATGAACTAATGTGTGAAATATAATTCAATGAATTGTTGAACTCAAGTGTGAACTTATATGGATGAATTGTGAATTGATGTGTTAAATCGCAAATGGATGATTAGTTGACAATAATAATGGTATTGTGGACTCATGGTTTGTTGGTGATAATATTAATTTGTGAATCGTGTGTTGAAATCTCTATTGAATGATTTTTGGAAACCTTATTGGGTTTATGAACTCAAGTATTGAAATACGAATTGAAGTATTTGTAGGAAACATGAAAAATGTTGTGAACTCATGTGTGAAATCTAATTGGATAAATTGTTGACAATAATATTGGTATTGTGAACTCTTGATTGAACAATTGAATTGGATTATTTGTTGAAATATTATTGATATATTGAAGTGTTGTTTTGGAATCCTAATTAGATGATTTGTTATAAATATTATTGGTATTGTGAATCCATGATTGATGAAACGAGTTAAATGATTTATTGAAAATAATACTTGTGTGGTAAATCTTGATGGTTGAATATATGTATCATTGATTGCTTGATATCATGTCGTATACCCCATGTTGTATGTTACTTGATTCATTCATATTGATATGTGTGTATTGAGATTGAGAATGCATTCTACTGAGCCGTCATCTCTCCCCAATTGACAACCTTGCAGATTTCTTGAAAGTTGGAAGTGGAAACTAAGAAGATAGTTTAATCATTGTATTGTCTTATTGTATTGCTTGAAATGTAATTTGAAATAATATGTTTGTTGAAAATGTTTTGAAAGATGATTATCGAATTCATATGTTTAAATTCATCTTAGGAAAGTTAAATTACGTTTGTTGTAATAAATAAGTTAGATGAGTTATATGCATAAGTATCTTTCCGACCCGTAACGCTTCGAATTCGGATCTCCATACGGGTTTGACCCATGTCTGGAACTTGGGGTGCTACAGTAGCTCCTTGCTTCTTCACATCTTCAAGTCTTCGCAATACATATAAAATCTCAAATCCTAATACTTTCAAGCTAACCTGTACGAAGTTGACTCTAGTACATAATCAAGCGACTCTTAACATGAGTTTTGATTCACTAAAATATGACAACCAAACTTGACATACCAACGCTTGGTGGGTTCAACCGAGCTATGCTCTAACAGTATCCTCTTCACACGCCTTTGAAACTAACATGCATCATTGTTCCTTCAAACTGTTACGCTTTAATATATTGAAAAAACAACATGGAAAGGAGACTGTCTCATAGGCTTCTGCGGAATCAAAGGCAGTTTCCGATGTTCTTCCAAGCATGAGTCAATCTTAACTCATTTATCTTGATGGGATTACTTCTAGATTAACGTCGCGTTACTCCATGCCGTCGCTGCCAATATGCTGTCGCATTTCCACGCAACCCTCAACAGAAAAATCGTTTATGCCAACTCTATTTGCCTCTTTTATTTCAGCGTCTTCTATTGCATATTTTGGCTTAATATGCTATGTAGTATCTTCCACGCGAACTAGCTTTACTTTGAACGAAATAGACAAGAACTCTCGTCTCAGATTCCTAACATCCGCTACTACCTTACATAGAGAGACAATTCCCAACACCAAGGTTCACACGACCTGAACTGAAAGTATACTCAAACTTGAGCAAATACTTGCACCACCTGATTGCGAACTTTTAAGACCTAACAAATCTTGCAATACTAACTTCATCTTCGCTTTTAAGCAACAAACAAGGAAGCGAGACAACACCTACTGTCCCCAATTTTGCAAATCGCATTGCCACATGCACTCTTCTAAATATCAATGTTCTTATGTAACTCCCATGACGAAGCACAATATAATTGACACTTAGTTGAATACTCCTTCAAACTGAGGCTATCATGTTTCTTTAGCTTTCATGAAGATTTCTTCAAGAATGAATGCATGCCATCCTTATGCATCGTCACTACTTTGTCCTTCTCTATATATCTGCAATTCTCCTTAACTTGCATTTTAGACATATTATGTATGGATCATGCTAATGTTGCATATCTTCCATGCTTGTTAACACCCAAACTTTGACGCAAAATTGTGCACCTTTGCACAACTGAATTAGACTTAATTTGGTGATTCTGAGCATCACCATTGAGCTCAGTAAGTCATATTACTCAATGACTTTAGCAAACAAATCTATTGGATAGTTACAAACAAGGCTACAATCCTTGCAAATGAGGCACCCATTACCTACGTTCCTTGAAGCAAAAATACCGCAATCTTCTTAAGTTTGGAACTCATTTTTACTTCCCATGCACATCTGGTTACTTTTGTCTTTCCCATTCAACAAAATCATCTTAGTATCAACAATTTCTAATTTGCAGTCGACAAGAACATCTGCTTGTGGTTATGATCGAATGCAGGTCTTTGGACACCCTTGTCCAAGCATACTGATCCCAATTTCATAAACCAGATGCAAGCACAGTCCTTGTGCGCATCTAGCATGAACGAAGAACTTTCTGCAATCTTAAGACCGTGGTGTATCGTTTTTTTCCTAACTTACTTTTTTTTTCTTCAGTCTTTCCATAAGCTTTATGCTAGACAATAATTGGCCATCCAATTATTCTTTCATGTCATCACATTGCCGTGAAAATGCTGGTTTATAAGTACCAGACTTTTCATTACCACCGAGGTACATGCATTCGCGAGAGTTACTTAAATCTTTTATCAAACTGGCTACATCGCATAGACAAGTTCTCAATTATCTTTGCCACTTCAAAGGACAATAACATCTTTAAGTTCAAGAATTTACCCGAAATTCCCATTACCATATGTAATGTACAAGTAACTGATAACACTACGAATTCATGCATTCCAAATGTTCAATCTTTGCATACTTTGTAGAAACATGGACTTTAACAACTGACTTGCACTATAGAAGTCAACATACTCTTTAGTTTTGTCATGCAATCACTTGAAAACCCGGTTTCCAATGAATTGTGCGCGTTCGTCTAACATATTGGGCAGGAATTTTGACACATTTATCATAAAATTTCACGACATGTCGCTACTTCAATATTTAAAGTTCATTCCAATTGATATTTTCATACAATACCAACTTCTTCTAGTCTCAATACTAACGAAACCCAAAATATTCATTAACTGAATTCGACGAACAAGTGAGACTAACTTGAGTAAAAGAGAGAAATATCAAGAACTGTGTACCCAAACACAACTCTGTCACATTGCCATTCTTCGGCCTAAAATTTTCCATGGGACATGACCGGAATACTTTGTGTTTCAGTGAACCAACTTCACCTACAGTACTCAGCCTTGCGCACTTGCATCTGCCTCACTCTTAAGGCTTTATGCAACTGAAGTCTTTCTTCTTTTCTCCGTAACTCTTTATGCTCCCATAAGTATAAGAGATTTGTCATGCATCAAAGTACTTAAACAACTTCACAATATCAACAACATCATAAACATAAAGACATAATGCAACAAACCCATTTTATTGCATCAAAGGAAGATTACAAAACTTATGTCCAACCAATGGAATAAACATGCCATCAGTCTCTTCGGGATGCCTTATTCTCTCAAACATGAGACTACATATCTACAAACTTTCCTCTACGAAGGCCTACTAATTACAACGTCTCTCACACTATTTGTACAGTAGTTACATGGCCAAAACCGTGCATAACTAAATGCACAAGCCTTGGACAACCAAGTGTCCAAGGGGTAGTTTCCATAACCGCCTAAAGTTGTGCATAACTGACTAGCTTTTTCTAATTCGTACAAGTCATGCCACACCTGTCCCAAATGGTTTTGGACACTCTATTAAGGTTATAAACTCACTTCATAACTGTTCCAACTTGTCTCGCATCATTGGCATGCTCGCAAGTCCAATAACTAACTATAATTGTCACATGAGCCATAATGCACCATCTTTGCGCATTACTGAACTTAGCCTTGAGTCAATACTCAGACAAAAAAGCACTGTAATCTTCTTGGACTAAGCCAATGTACCACTAACATTGCGCTACAATCATCTCGGCTATTTTCTTAGCTCATTTTGGTTAATCATACGTCATATGCTTCACTTAGACATTTGCCCAACAATAGTGATGCATACTCTTGCGTCACTAGCTTGTTTGCACTGTATAAGCTTTGGATAGCCTTGGACTAATGCATAGGCCAACTCTATACTCTTGCATCATTTTTGAGTTTGGGCCAACTCAATTCCATGGATATGCATCATCGCCAACATCGTATGTTGCATCTGTCATTTGGCCTTATCTTTCCTTCCTCAATGAAGCTTCATTGGGTCGGAAAATAAACTTCATTACTTTTCCACCAACTCAATAGTATAGCGATAAATTTGCACTTAACTGGCCCTGCAGGGTTCCGTCATCTTAGCGCTTCATGGTTTGTGCAGTGTAGCACCATTAAGGATGAACACTGACTAGGTCGGCTATGCTTTAACGCGTAATCTTTGCGCTTCACTAGCCAGAACTGTAATAGACTTCCCCCGCCCATTCGGTTCAACGTCTTCGCTTAACGCAATCAAGCATAAACTCTATACTTTTCTTAACTTCGTTGCATGCACTCTCAGAACCATTTCTGAAATTCAACAATCATTGTTGGCTTTTACAAAACCTCCTTAGCCAACTTCCATGGTTTAGCATCAGCATCACTTAGCTTTACTGCCTTGCCATTGATCCTACTAACTTGAACTTTGTTGTTGCATTTCCCATACGTTCTAATTCCCCTTCAAATTGTATATCAATACTTAAATGAAAATTTAAGTTTCTTCTTGCCAATTCCCTGAATTAGGCTTGAATTTCCCTTGAATCAATTGCGACTAAGTGTACGCAAGTAACGATTCTTTCCAACTGATCACAGTGATTATTGCCATAGTATTTTTCCTCTACTTTCTAAATTTAGTTGCAACACGCAACATAACACGACTTACAAAAAACTTGGCCTCATTCTTCAATCATGTTGCGCCTACGCCATTCGCATGCCAAAGAGCCAACACCTTACTGTCATTTGCTTGCATTATCACAATATCTTGATTGATATGCATAACTTTGGTATAGTCATAACTTAGGAGTACCTGGAACAACCCACCATAACTTCCGACAAGGTATCCTCTTCACGCGCCTTTGAAACTAACATGCCTCATTATTCCTTCAAACTGCTACGGTTTAATGTAATGGAAAAATAACATGTTCTTTCAGGCATGAGTCATTCTCTCATTTATCTTGATGGGCTTATTTCACATTCTTGTTACGTTACTCCATGTCGTCGCTGCCAATATGTTGTCGCATTTCCACGTAACTCTCAACAACAAACTCGTCTATGCTACCAACAATATTTGCTTCTATTGCATATTTTGGGTTAATTTGCTATGTAGTATCTTCCACGCGAACTAGCTTTACTTTGAACAAAAGAGACAAGAACTCTCGTCTCAAATACCCTCATCCGCTACTACCTTACATAGAGAGAGAACTCCTAACACCAAGATTCACACGACCTAAACTGAAAGTATACTCAAACTTGAGAAAATACTTGCACCCCCTGCTTGAAAACTTGTAAGACATAAAATATCTTGCAATACGGACTTCATCTTCGCTTTTAAGCAACAAACAAGGAAGCGAGACAACACCTATTGTCCCCAATGTTACAAATCGCAGTGCCACATGCGCTATTCTAACTATCAATGTTCTAATGTAACTCCCATAACGACGCACAATATAATGGACACTTAGTTGAATACTCCTTTAAACCGAGGCTATCATGTTGCTTTAGCTTTCATGAAGATTTATTCAAGAATGACTTCATGCTATCCTTATGTATCACCACTACTTTGTCCTTCTCCATGCATCTACAGTTTTCCTTAACTTGTATTCTAAACATATTATGTATCCAGGCCATGCCCAAATTCTATTCGGAGCATGCTAAAGTTGCATATCTCTTATGCCTGTCAAGACCCGACTTTGATACAAACTTGTTCACCTTTGCACAACCGAATTGAACTTAACTTGGTGATTCAAAGCATCACCATAGAGCACTAATTCATATTACTCAATGATTTTTGCGGAAAAATTCCTTGTACAGTTGCAAACAAGGCTATAATCCTTACAAATGAGGCACCATTGCTTACATTCCTTGAAGCAAGAATACCGCAATCTTCTTCAGTTTGGAACTCAATTTTACTGTCCATGCACATCTGGTTACTTTTGTCTTTCCCCGTCTCCAAAATCAGATTAGTAGCAACAATTGATGATTTGCAGTAGACAAGAATATCTGCTTGTGGTTATAATCGAATGCAGGTCTTTAGACACTCTTGTCCAAGAATATCGATCCCACTTTCATAAACCAAGTGCAAGCGCACTCCTTGTGTGCATCTAGCATCAACAAAGAAATTTTTGCAAATTTAAGACCGTGGTGTATCATTTTTTTCCTAACTTACGTTTATTTTTTTAGTCTTTTCATAAGCTAGATAGGAATTGGCCATCCAATTCTTCTTTCATGGCATCACATTGTCACGAAAATGCTGGTTCATAACCAGACTTTGCATTATCACCAAGGTACATGCATTCGAGAGACTTACTTAAATCTTCTATAAAATTGGGTACAATGAAAAACCTTAAATTTTATTGCATAGACAGGTTCTCAATTATCTTTGCCACTGCAAAGGCCAATAACATCTTTGAGTTCAGGAATTTTCCCAAAATTCCCATTACCATGTGTAATGTACACGGTACTGATAACACTACGAAATCATGCATTCCAAATGCTTAATCTTCGCATACTTGTGAGAAACATGGACTGTAACACCTGACTTGCATCATAAAAGTCAGCATACTCTTTACATTTTTCATGCAATCACTTGAAAACCCGGTTTAATTTCCAATGACTCTTGCGCGTTCCTCTAACACGTTGGGCGGGAATTTTGACACCTTTGTCATAAACTTTCACGACATGTTGCTACTTCAAGCTTCAAAGTTCATTCCAATTGATCTTTCCACACAAGACCAACTTCTTATAGTCCCAATACTAACGAAGCCCGAATAATTCATTAACTAAATTCGACAAATAAATGACACCAATTTGAGTAAAAAAGAGAAAAATCAAGAACTATGTCCCCAAATACAGCTCTGATACCTACTGTCACATCCCCTTTTTCGGCCTAACCATGGGACATGACCGAAAATACTCTGTGGTTCAGTGAATCAACTTCACCCATAAGTACTCAGCCTTGTACACTTGCATTAAAGTATGCATCTGCCTTCACTCTTAAGGCTTTACGCAACATAACTCTTTCTTCTTTTCTTAGTAACTTTTTATTCTCCCATAAGCATAAGAGGTTTGACATGCATCAAAGTACTTAAACAACTCACAAGATCATCAACATCATAAACACAAATACATAATGCAACAAACCCATTTTATTGCATCAAAGGAAGATTACAAAACTTTTGTCCAACCAATGGACTAAACATGCCATCACTCTCTTAGTAAGGCCTTGTTCTCTCAAACATGAGACTAAATCTCTACAAACTCTCCTCTACAAAAGCCTACTAATTTTCAATGCCTCTCACACTATTTGTAAAATAGTTACATGGCCAAAATCGTGCATAACTGAATGCACAAGCCTTGGACAGCCAAGTGTTCGAGAGGTAGTTTCCATAACCGCCTAAAGTTGTGCATAACTAACTAGCCTTTTATAATTCGTCCCAGTCATGACACACCTGTCACAAACAGTTGCGGACACTCTAATAAGGTTATAAAGTCACTTCATAACTGTTCCAACTTGTCTCGCATCATTGGCATGCTCGCAAAGCCAAGAAATAACTATAACCGTCACTTGAGCCATATAACGCACCATCTTTGCGCATTACTGAACTTTCCCTTGAGTCAATACTCAGCCAACATGGCACTGTAGTCTTCTTGACCTGAGCCAATGTACCGCTAACATTGCACTACAATCATCTTGGCCATTTTCTTAGCTCATTTGGTTATTCATACGTCATATGCTTCACTTAGTCAATTGCTCGACAATAGTGATGCATACTCTTGCATCACTAGCTTGTTTGCATTGTCCAAGCTTTGGCCAGCCTTGGACTAATGCATAGGTAAACTCTTGGCCTATTCTACACTCTTGCATCATCCTTGAGTTTGGGACAAGTTTATTCCATGGATATGCATCAATGCTAACATCGCATGTTGCATCAGTCATTTGGTCTTGTCTTGCCTCCCTCAATGAAGCTTCATTGTGTCGACGAATAAGCTTCATTACTTGGCTACTAACTTTATAGTATAGCGTTAACTTTACGCTTTATTGGCCCTGCGTGGTTTCGCTATCTTAGCGCTTCATGGTCTATGCAGTGTAACGCCGTCATGGTTGAACACTGACTAGGCCGGCTATGCTGTAACGCACAATCTTTGCACTTCACTAACCATACCTGTAATACCAATCCATTAGTGGAGAATATTTTTTCTTGTATGAATTTCGGCACACCCCAAAAACAATGATACCCCCATTAACAACTATGATATTGAAATGCTAGGTTGCTAGCAATATAAAACTCGTGGAACTCGATATAGGGATCGTTTATATGAGTGCTTATGGACAGACCGAGCGCCAGAACCACACAAAAACCGTATTCACCTTTTATCTCACAGATTTTCTTGGTGGGTCCCAGTGGGCCCCGCGGAGGACAGCACGGGGTCCCACCTATGGTTTGGTTTTTTGTCTGGGGTTTTTTGGGACGGTTTTTTCGTAGTCCATCACGAATTTTTGCGTTTATATTCAAAAAATTTCCAAGTGGGAAGTGAGACCTTTGCCTACGGGTTGTGCAAGGCTTGGTCAGGCCGGCGTAAAAACTATGTGCTATATTTTGGAGCTTGTCTCCTACCCAAACCCGGTACTTCTACTTGAAAATGGGTTTCAGTTCTCGGTTCTCGGTAGTGGGACCTGTTCCTTATGCAGATTTGTACCCAACAGTAGGCACTAGAAACCATTTCCCCTCTGTTTCTATTCTGTAATCTGCTGTACCGTCTCTGTTATAGACTCGCATAACTTGTCTTCATTTTGCCTACAAATGTGAAGATGATTATGACAAGAAACGATCGTTGTGGTCTCATTAGAGGGACACCAATACCTCTAGTATCATTCGAGGGACACCATACCTCCCTACGATTATTTCGAGTGTAATCAAACTCCTAATCAGAGAAGAACTCCAACATTTTCATAATTCAATTCATAACCTTCATTATTACATTGGCAGACATATATATAGCATCCTAGAAGAAACTAAGTACAGTACATAGCTGCCTAATTCCATAACTACAAGATAACTACACATGCTTATCCAAGCACACACATAATAGGCACATAACAGTCTCTTTACTCTCCAGCTTTACTTTCCTCTCCTCGTTTGCACTGAGTATCAACATCTGCTGAAGGATACAGGTGAAACTCAAACACCACTTTGATTTTATCATTTAAACCAGACTTAATGGGTATATTCATTTCCCATTAATGAATTTTTCACTCTCTAAAATGAGCTCCATTTATCTCAATTCTGTACTAACATACTAGAGGGGTTTAGAATACTGAAAGGAAGTTCAAAAGCCCCAATTCTGATTCTTGTGTTCTTGAGTACATAGAAAGGGAAAAAAAAACATTTTTTTGGTCTTAAAACTCAGGGTTTAAGTTTTCATCAACCTTCAGTTCTAATGAGGGTTTTAGGTTTCAGTTCTATAGAAGCAAAAAAGACCCATTTTTTATTTTGTCTTCAAACTCAAGGTTTAAACTTTAGTTGAGCAGATAAACATACTTTGCATATTAGCCTTTAAAGATTATCAATCAATCAAAATATTGGGTAGATTTTAGTTTGATTAGTTTAGGGGTATAATGAATGGGATTGTTGTTGATGTTGTGATTGAAAATTGGTTCATTTGCAGGTTAAACTGATTTGCTTTCAGTATGGTGTTTAGATGGGCAAATCTTGTTATGGGGTTATTGAGAGATACAGGTCATCATCAGGTGTCTAATGCAATTGGTTTTGGCTTCTCTGCTGCCGCATTATGGTATCTTGTTGATGCTCAAAAACGTCTGGTATATCTCTCTCTGGTTAAACTATAATGTATTATCTCATTTCTGTAACAGTTAGGTGTTTCATACCCTAAAACTTCAGTATATTATTTCAGGAAGTGAGAATCAACGAGCTGCAGGAATCCACGGTATCTAACTCCTCTCCATCCTGTTACCTTTTCATCTTTCCCTTAAACCACTCTACTTGATGCATATTTAGTTCTCAATTTCACATGAAACCCTTGAGCAATATGACCAAATTTCAAAGTTTTGCAATTCTAAACATTTGATTGTCATTCATTTCTATGAATGGACATTGTATTAGTGCCTGCCATTGGTAATTTCCGGGATCTTATGTGCGAGACATTCTCATCTTTAACATGTAGATCATCCTCGTGAAGACTTGTGTCATTCTTCTTATTCGATAGTAATCTTTTTAGTTTGGCCAACACCATGTATACTTGAATGATATCCTGTCAAGATGTTGTTTCATTTGGAGACACTTCAATTATTACTAATTCCACTCAATACATTAAAAGTTAAAACCTTACACTAATTCTACTAATAGTCTCCCAGCTAGATATGAGTTGTTGAAAAAGAATTGTGTTCAACAGCTTTTGGCTAGATCCCCAGATGAAAAGTAATTTTTTTTATCTCGTCAATGATCAAATCCTCTTTTCTTGATTTATTCTTTGCCATGACACACCTATTTCTTGCTACCCGTAATGTCCAAATAATTGCAAATATCGTTAAGGGCCATAGCTTCCTCCCTCTATTCTTACCTTGTTTAAAGCTCCAAGCTTGCAGATGATCAAGTAAGGATTCACTGTGAACCCACTCCACTTTATGCCCTTTTATAAAGTAATTTCACACAACTGATGCATATGTACAATGAATAAACAAGTGCTTTTTGACACATATAACACCTAGTTTCTTGTATCTGACAGCCTCTTCTGTTGAGGTTGTCAACAGTTGGTATGTCATTCTGACCACATAAGACACTGCACCTTTGGTGGTAGCTGTGTTGCTCAAACCAGTTTAAATGGAAATGTAGTCGTATTGTTTGTAACGCATTGTTCTTGCTTAACCAATCATAACAAGACTTGGTAGAGAAGAGAGAACCAAAAATGCACCTGAAATTGTCTGCCCTTGCTTTAAAGTTGGTGGCGTACCTGGTGAAGTAATCATCTCTGTTGGCTCTCTCAGTTCAACCAATATTGGATTGCTTCTGAATGGTATGTTCCATCTGTCATTAAGAATGACTTCCCTGATTTTGCATTGCTTGTTCAAAGCAATCTTGTATGCTTTTGGAAATGCTCTCTTCAATGCTTTATTGTCCTTCCATTTGTCTTGCCAAAATCGTACTGAATTTCCATTTCCAATGCTAAAAGATGAGTTGTCTTCAATGATGCATTTTGCTTTTTGAATCACCTTCCAGATTCCCCTTCATTAAACTTTGATGTATCCTTCACCCGTATATCTTCATTATCTCCCTCCATTTTCCCTTGTATAACTCTCCTCCACAAGGAAAACCTTTCATTATTATATCTCCATGTCTACAAGGAAAACCTTCGATTATTACTATCATTAGATGAATAGATAGAAAATGTCATCAAGGATTTATCGCATATTATAATGTCGCCTACCTTGTTATATTGTTGTCATTGGTTATTGTTAACGCTCTAGCTAACCTTGTTTCTTTTGCAGGAATTTGTTGAATGGTTACTTACTGACCAAAACTACAATGCTTTTCTTTCGGAAATGAAGTTAGCAAGGAAAGACAAGGAAAAAATGGTCGCATTTCTGAAAAATCAAGTTTAGAATGTCGCATCAATTCTTTGCAGGGTGTACCAGTCTCTTTGTTGTCTGTGTTCTCCTGTAAGATGAAAGAAAGAGAGAATTCCATGTGAAGTTTCAATTAAAAAAACTTTAAATTTCCAGTGCATTTTATTTCCAAATTCTCTCTTAAAATTGATAGATTGTCTTTTGCAATTGTTGTTACTGTGTGTACTCTTCATATCTTCAGCAAAAAGGATCACTCCAGTACAGATGTATATGAAGTTTCCATGTCTATCTTATTCTCTTAATTGATTGGTCTAAGCTTTTTATACGATGAAAGTATGATTAGGACAACAGCCCATCTACAGAACAATCTGTTGACACCGCAAGAAGAACATCCAATTGAATTCTTACAAAGTTGCTAGTGTATGAAAGATTTCAAACAAGTCCATGCTCAAATGCTTAAGCTAGAATCGAATGCATGACGTGAAGGGCATTTACTGACATATATATGCACAATATCTGAATGGAGCAGTATGGAATAGATTATGGCTATGCTTGTTCGATTTTTCGAAATATCAATGACCCAGGTGTATTTTATGTGAAGGACAGTAATCCAGTGGAAGGTATTCTTTTATATCAAGAAATGCATCAGAAAGGAGAAAAAGCAGATAATGTACCAGTTTTTTTACAAAACATGATGGAACCGAACCCTGTCCAAAGCTGAAGAAGTCGCTTTGGGAACGATATGTTTTACAATGCAGAATTATTTGACTAACTAAAATTACAATATCTAAACAATCTCTATATTTTCATTCTTGGGTGAGAGTATTTAACTTACCCACACACCAGAGCATTCAAGATCTACATCTACCAAGAAACCTTGAGCATATTTTTTCACTTATTGCGTTAAGAGGTGACTTTTATACCATATCATATAACAATGAAGGAGACAGTGATTGATCAAATATGAACTGCAGAAATGCCCGATGAGATTCCTCTGATTCGTGGATCTTCATTTTCTATAGAAACGCCCCGGGGATCTTCTCTAACCAACAGAGACATAACTCCACGTGAACTCCACATATTTGTCACCTTGTTGGTGGACTCTCCTAAAGTGACGGCAAAAATTGCGTCGTATCCACCTGCTCCAGGAACTCCAGCCAACAGAACTCCTTCGATATTCATAGTAGCGTCCAAAAGCTTTGTCTGGGATTCAGGTTCAATCTGCAGTTGGAAAGAAGATTATCATACAGATAACAGATGTTTTAGAACCATCACACATAAAGGCAGCTAATAGATATTCTATATTATTGTGTGACAGTCTGTTATGAAATATTGAGAATCCCATTCAATAGCGGGTGAATCTAAAACTTCCTGCTCTCACAGGCAGATGGTTCGTATCCAGATGTTTGCTTTGAGAATATAAACAAAGCTAAGCATTTATTTTGAGCTGAAAAGCTAAGTTTCAAGTTTATTTTTATCTCTCTTTAAAAGTGAAGAGTTTTTGTCCAAGGAGAACCTACCGGGACACCTGCTTCATCTCCCATCTTGCGCATATGACATCTGATGTTGACAATAGAATCTCTTGCCCCTAACAATGCTTTGACAACAGCTTCTTTACGTGCGTCAGATGCGTGCTCCTTCCACTGTTCAGATACCAAAGATCCAGAGTTTGTTATATGATATGAAGTTCCAGATGACGCCACTAGGCAGTCAAAAGAGTTATTATGCGGTGAAATACAATGTAGAAAGAATTAGCATAAGATGGTCGCAGCCTTAGTGGATATCCTGGACAGGACCCATTATGGGATTGGAGAAATTCGAGACCGGGGATTACCTTCTCACTGTTAAGATTACTGCAGCTATTCAAAACATATTTGTATGTTTCCCACTGCTCTTCTGCAAGCATGCTCAATGTATTGAGTTGTCTTTCAAGCAAAGAGTTTGCATCCGATAACCTTTTCCATGTTTCTTGGGACTTTTGAGGTTCAGATGCTTGCCATTTCTTGACAGCGCCAACCATGGATGGTGTAGATGATCCTCCACTTCCTGGTTCCCCTAGCACCTGCAGGAGATCCAAAACAAGTCTCATCACCAAGTGGAACTTAAATGCAGTTCTTTCAAAAAAATAAAATCAATTTGAATATGAAGATGTGAAACAGGGTGTTTGCTTTATTCTCTATAGTTTTGATGATTCAGACTAATTTATATAGTTGTAAATAAGGACCTAGGTATGGTCATTTGCTCAAGAGCGGTTCTCTATTATGTGGCAAGTTAAGATTTTTGGAAACAATGATATGATGGAAAATGATACATAAAGACTTAAATAGTAGACTTGATATGCAACTTGTAATTAGACCAAAACTTACAAGGGTCATTAACGGGGGTAAGGAGAATTTAGCCTTCTCATGATCCCACTTTCCTTTCAGCACATCAGTGATAACCTCTTGTGATGACAGGCAATTAGCCGCAACCTGTGATTTGAGACAGAGGAACAATTAACATAAGCAATTCGCTGATTCCAAACAAAATCACACTCTAACAAGTAACCATCAGCATCCTAGAAAGTAAAATGAGCGAGAGAGAGACCTGAGCAGAAGAGAGCACACCGGGCGAAAATCGAACATAACGTTGACTACCATAAACTGCAGAACTGACATCAAACCCACTGCCAACCTTCCCTTGGGCAATACAGTGAGCACTTTGAGCTACCATATGAACCAAATCAAGATCCTCATTTTCAACTCGAAGCAAAGGGTTTGACGAAAGAGGAAGCTTAACAACTCCAAGATACTGAAGTAAAGCAGCAACCACTGCAGTTGTCATTGCTGCAGAGGAGCCGAGACCAGTTTTTGCAACTTCAGGTTTGCAATTTGCTCCATTAGCATCCGAGTTGAAGGTAATTGGTGAAAAGGGTGGAAGCGACGCCAATGCTTCTGGTGTCAAAGGGAGCCCACGTGCCTCAATCTACCATCAAAGGTACAATAAATTTAGAGAGGTAGCAAAAAGAAGTAAACCTGGACATACTTCCATATATGCAAGGATTTCAATAAAGTAGTAAGCATTGACTTGAATCGTCAATCCCTGATTCTCTCCATTAAACCACTTCCAAGATCAGTTGCTACAAACATCTCAAAAGTTTCTCAGTTGGTGAGTATGATGAGCAAAAATTTTCCACCAAGTGTGACAGAAACAAATATTGACCAAAATAAACGTGTGGTGGTGGATGCACAAGTCACAAACAAATTCTGACGGTGCTTCATGTTCATGTATACTACAATAAAAATTGAATCAACATAGAAATAAAAACAAATGAAATACACAAAGATACCTGATTGCGATATGAATAGAAATCGTTGGAGCCTAAAATTGTTATATCAAGACCTGCATCAAAAGTGCAGTTGAGATTACAGTTTGGAGTTATGAAGACATTACATGCAAGAGGCAAAGACCAATAAAGAACCATCAGTACCATGCAAAATTCGCTTCTGTAGCAAATCCTTTTGACTGCTCTCAACCAAAATTGTATGTGCAGCTGCTACCGCATACTGAACTGCTTGTTCCACAAAAGGGTTTGCCAAATCCCTGAACTCTTGAGACAATTAAAGTTAGGATTAAGAAAGGTCTATACCCATTAAAGCAGTTCCCCAACTATTTCTTTATCCAATAGACCTCATCTCAAATAAGCATGGTCATAAAATGTAATATTTTGTTCGTGAGACTACAGTACACACACACACACGCAAAAAGAGGAATCCATTCAGGTGTTCATGTTACAGTAAAAAATTTATTCCTACTCGATTACAAAAAAAAGTTACTAGATCATGATTGTAAACTTGCCTTGGAGAGATACACTGGAGGGTTGAGTTTTTTAGTGACATCTTGTATTCAGTTTGTCTAGAGAGCTGAGGTGATGTTAGCTTCACATCTGTCCATGACTGACAAAGTTCAAAACAAAAGAAACAAAACTGAGATCTGGTATAACATATTAGGGGACTTGTTTTTGGATACTGAGTGATACATCGCATGTTTCAGACTTATTTCTGAGTGTCAGTAACTATTACACCAACAAATTTTCCACCATTCGTGACACCAGGAAGGCCAAAAATGATTAAATTTTTTGACACATACCCAAATACACTGCTTCACTTTCAGCCAACATGAGACTGTAGACTATATAGATTTCTATTTGTCATGGTATAATCATATGTTTGCACTATGTTACAACGACTCGAGCTAAATGTAAATCTTGCAACTAGTATGCTTTTGCTGGTTAAAATCAGCTCTAATAACTCTTTTATCTGTTCCATTGAAATATCAAAAAGGGATCAAAGTTGTATTTAAACCTATCATAAACCTTTCCCAATTCACAGTCTTATTTTTTTCTCTTCCAAATCACAAATCTCAGTGTTTTCCAATTTTTTTAGGTGAATCACTATAAACTTCTTATGATCACAAAAAATAGATGCACGATACTGAAAATAAAAATCGATGTAACACACTTACCCAAAGCGAAGAATCAGATTTCAAATCCTGATGAATAGGTTTGATGATTGCATAAAAACGAGCATTGGTACTTAGAACAATTCCAGCATTTGGTCTTTCTAATATTAGGTATCCTCCTGTCAACAATACTTTCCCAGGTGCAGATGCTACAACTCTACATTCATCATCCTCATCATCAACAATTTTGTCTCAGTAAAACAAAAATCAAATTAACAAAAACACAAAATTGAGTAATTGAAGATTGATTCAACTTACACAGCCATTAGAATTGAAATCGAGTTTCAGAGATCAACTTCAATCTTGAAAGTGAATCTGAATCAGACGAGTCAGAAAATTGTTGAGAGTGTGATGAGAATGGTAGAAGAGACTAGAGAGAATCATTGCTATATAAAAAATTGAAGGAAAAGACTGGACTGTGAACGTGAGATGGGAAGGTGTAAGTAGGGTGTAAACAGAATCTTTGTTAACTACTTGCGTGGACCAAATTGCCCTTAAAAAGTTAAACCCTCTATATAAACCCTGAAAACCCAAGTTTGTCAAGTGGAGAAGAAGAGTCTGTGCTAAAGAAAGAGGAGAGAATAATAACTAGGGTTACGAATTTGAACAAAGATTTACCAGGTATGACTCGCTGTTATGAATTAGGGTTGTGAAATTTCATCGTATCCATGTTATTATGCTTGTGTTGTTGATTTTGTTTAGTGTAGTTTGTTGCTGCTTGTTGATGTTTGAGTAATGGTATAGAGAAACGATGCGAGTATAAATCAAGGCATGCTTGTTAGACCTAAAAGTTATTGATGGGATGTATCGGCCATTCCGCCATTTCTTACTGCTCCATTTGGTTTAGGGTTTTAAGTAATAATGGTAGAAAACTCACTTTCACCAGTGGATTTAGGGTTTTTTATTTTGAAATTTCTTCATCGCTACTTTACATGTATGTGAAAATTCTTAAAGTGGCTCGCTTACTAATTCTATGAATTTGTTAAACCCTCATTGAGTTAATTTGGGTGATTTATCTTTCTCTCTATTGTTCAACCTTAACCAGTTGTGACATTTTTGTCAAATGATGGAAAAGCCCTTTTATTGAACAGTTGCATGGAGTTTTCGTTAGGAGCTTTGAATCACTCCCACTATCCTTCTCTCTTTATCTGTTAGTGATGACAGGCTTGTTTTGAAAACTCACTTGCTAATACTGTGAATGATCTTTAAGGCATTATCTAGAACGAGGTTCATTGTATGGAACTAAGCTCATCGTGGTGGGATTTATGAATACCGTCTTGATTGTACCATGTTTTTAATGCTAAGTTTATTTCTATTATTATTTTGCCTGATCATTTTGCTTTTTGTAATGCTCTTTACTCAGACCCTCCCTTATTTATTATTAATTGTGTAGGTGAGGTGATTGCTGATTGTTAATCTAGCTTTGAAGAAAAAATGGTTGAACTACTGTTTGAGGATATCTTCACTGTAAACAATATGGACCCTGATGGCAAAAAGTTTGATAAAGGTAATTTCTTCCCTACAACAGTTTTTTTTTTTTTTTTTCGTTTCTGTATTTGCTTTCATTTTGCTTCGAGATGTGTATAGGGTGAAATGACCTTTAGCCATTTTATTAAATTTGAAGAAGTAGGATTCTAGTGGCTACAGGTTACAGAAGAGAACAGAACATAAAAGAAAAAGAGAGCATTTGTTACAAATAACATTAAGTTAAAAACTACTTTGGTTCCTGCAACTACCTTTAAGAAATTAGGCATATATTCGTCAGGGAGTACATAATCGGATTAAATTACAGAACATTCTCAGTGTACAAGACAATGTTCACCACAACGCTTTAATCACATGTATTTACCAAAAAGCTGCAATATATGGGACATCTGTAACACTCTCTATGGCAACAACACAAAAGTTAATGCTGTGGAAATTTAGTTGACATTGTTTTCGTATTTCCATAAAGAAACACATAAACTTAAGTTAGACCTGCCGGCTACAATATTCTACTCTGATATGTTGTCTCTTCTTATACTTCTCTATTTTGGGTTGTAGTTTCTCGGATTGAAGCACGGAGTGAGCAATTTGACATGTTCATGCATCTAGATGTGAACACAGAGGTATATCCCCTTCGTACAGGGGACAAGTTCACAATGGTGTTAGCTTCTACCCTAAGCTTAGATGGAACTCCTGACACTGGTTATTTTACTCAGGTAACCTACATCCAAAATGTAATCTGTGATGTGTTCCTCTTTATTAAAATTTGATGCTGAGGAAATTTATTTGATAGTACCTGTTCCTTGAGAGACTCCGCGGCAATGAGAAACCTAATTTCTTAACTAATAACGGGCTCCTAGCTTCTTCCTCCCTTGCTTCAATAATTTCTTTGGAAAATAAATTTCTCAGTGAGAAAAAAGTTATATTGATGAGAGCCTCTTGTTTAATGGAGAGAATTTCATGCCCTTTATAACCTGCTGCCTTTTGAAGTATACTATATCACTGGACAGTTTCTCTTAGACCTATGAAAAAATCCCATGTCGTGAAACTAGCTTTCAAATCACTATTTATTGCTTTTTGTTTATGTCAGCATCTCGTAAGCACTTATTAGCTCTGGTCTTACTGAAATCAATGTTTATCTGGATATGGCGAATTCAATCAACTGATTTGCTGAAAAAGCGTTCTGAGAAGCGCGCCTCAGTTCCAAAACGCTTCATAACGTCCGCCATGAAATTAGGTTAATATTTAAAACAACAAAAGGGCTTTTAAGCATTGCCCAGTAAAATAATAGGCCCTGTGTCTTATATATATAATAATAATAAAAAAACCTAAACAAATCTCTTGAACTTCTATTTTCTATTAGAAGAAAATGTTTCTTCTTCTCCTTATATTTTATCGCCCTTTCTTCTTCTTCTTTTTCTTCTAGTCTCTGCCCCTTCTTCTTCCGTTTTTTCTTCTCATTAGTGATCATCATCTTGTATGATAATCATCTTCTCTTCATTCTTCAGACCTTTTGTCTTCTGAACTTCTTAATTTCCATTCACAACTTAGTTTCATACAGATTCTATGGTTTTCTGCTAGGAAGTTTCATTTACATTTATAAGTATTTATTTCTTTATATTACTACCTAATTTGTGGGGCATTAACGCTTTTTAATGCTAGGATGTTGAAGTTTCATTTACTAAACGCTTTACGCTTTACTAAGTGAGCGCATCGCTTTACGCTTTCGCTATTTTAAACACTGTTTTTTGTATGGAACTTGGAATTTTAAACTTTAAACATCAACATCTTCAGGGAGCAAGGAAATCTCTTGCAGACAAATTTGAGTATGTGATGCATGGGAAGCTATACAGGATCGGCGAGGAAGGTTCAGGAATCAATGTTAAAGCGTATGTACCCTTAGTTCAGTTAAAGAGTAGACTCGCATTGAATTATGTAGATTGAGTATCAACAAGAAAGTCATTCTTAACTTTCCATGGTTTGGTTCTTTGTTGCAGGGAGATTTATGCTTCTTTTGGTGGCCTTCTTATGTTGCTCAAGGGAGACCCTTCCAATGCTGCAAATTTCGAGTTAGATCAAAGGCTGTTTCTTTTAATGAGGAAAGTTTGAGGCAGACCTTCTCTATATGTATTACCTAGGGTTGACTAATGAACTACTTCAGGAAAACTCATATCAATATGAAAAAACCATGCAGTTTCATGTTATTATGCAGTAGCTTTATGGACATGTAGGTTTCTATTGGGTGTTCCTTTTGTTTTCAACACGAGAATGCACTCTCAGTTGTATATCAAACATGATAATGCATGAAGCTTTTTCTGACTGATATTATCAGTGATGGGTATGGCAGTCTCCGGCTTCTTTATTATGAACACTTGAGAGAAGAAAATAGTAGGAATAATTTGTTCAGAGCTCTCAGCTCCTACTGGTCTTTGTTTACAAAATCTTGTTCGAAGCAATGTTCTTCATGTGCTGCAACTCCTAATTTCGAACTGGAAATCTAACAGTTTTTTCACTCAAAATGTCAAACTTTGTGCAAAATCATTCCTCTTGATTCTGTGCTGTCTCTGTAAAATCCCATTGGCATCGCCACTGTGTCTGTTCCTACTACTACTGAGCAGCTGCAGACCTTCTATCATCGGTCGGAAGTTTTGAATTTTTGACGGGATTTTTTTGTCGCGTTAGCCTTTGACCCTTAAGTTTAGCTATCACCAATTTAGAATCTTTCGGTTAAAAGGTTAAAAGGGAGCCAAGGAAACAAAGAAAAGGTTGGATTTTTATGCGACACCAAGTTTCAGCCTTTGATTTCTACTTTATATGTAGGTGTTGATATTTGCAAAACCTAGACTTGTCTATTTAAACTTAGTCGAAGATAGTATTGAACATATTATGATGGAGAAAGATAAGGAAGCCATTATTCAAATTGAACAGTTGTTGTCTGGTAAAGGGTATGAACGAAGAGCAGAAGAATGTACCGATTTCATTAAATCTGTGTGTTGCATCTGTCACGGGAAGACCGATGCTGATGATGAGGAGGAGGAAGAGCGTGATGCTCGATACTCGTCAAGAGACGATATATTAACGGGGATTAAGGATATATTGAGGACCATTCCTAGATACAACAAGACGAAATCTATGGAACATCTTCAAATCATCGACTTCACTGGTGTAACATATGTTCTAGTCTTATTGTTCCGTTCATTGGTTGTGCACACTGAAATAACGAAGGTATGTTCGTGTCCACAAACAATATTCGCATTAATGGCAGAATCAATGAGACAGATGAAATATGTGTAGAATAACACAAATCCGAAGCCTGATACACTCGGAGCCTACGGGCTCGTCCACGTCTAGCTTTGCAGGTATGATTAAAGTAAAATCTACAATGCGTAATAAATAAATGTGATGCGTGAAGTAGATGATGTACGGTGCGGAATATAAATGAGACAATGATTTACGTGGTTCAACACTAAGGCCTACGTCAACGGGGGTTGGTGTTTCACTATGAGTTCAGAGATTACAAAGATAGTCAAATGACTTTGAGTGAGGAACGAAGCTAGGAAGGAAATAAAACTCATACTTACTCTTACAATTTCTCTCTCATGGACTCTCTCTTGCTCTCACTAAAAAATGGTCGACCCCCTCTCCCTCAGTGGGTTGGGGTATTTATAGGCTTCTCCTGTGGGTCATTTTCTTCGAGTACAACTATCCTTATCGTCTTGGTTATTGCGTCTTCCCGATGCTATCTTCAATCTGACCCAGCGTTCTCCAACGGAATTATGTAGAGACGAAGATGGACCTTCTTCTTCTTCTCCACAAGGCGTTCGACACGTACCCTATGTCTAGGGTGTTTAATGCGGGTGGTTGGGGCGGCATGCACGTCCTTGACTGTTGTTGACGCGTGTGTCAGCTTCCCTTGCTCCCATCCACTCGATTTGGATCTTCCTTGGGATGATGGAAAGTTAACTTTTAGGTCTTCTATGGTGCTCTGCGGTGGTTCCTTCATCTGGTGCTCCTCACTTTGTCGTCGTTGGATCTTGCATGAGGATGGGCACGTGACAGACGAAGATGATGATTGCCCCTTAGGTGTCGCAATGTAACATCATTGTTTCGATGTTCTCCTCCCTCATGCCGTACACGTGTCTTCTTCATGACACGTGATCTATTATTGATTATGTGTATACATTGATTAAAGAAAATAAAGAGATAGCTGAGAAATGCATTAGGCTCTTTCTAATCAATCCTAAAACCAATTATGGCTTCTTCTTGCCTAGGTCCATACAAAATCAGTGTGCTACAATAGTTTTAGGCTTTTGCACAACATTTGTGGGTACAAAATACCGCACACTCATTTTGTATGCGAAATGAATCCCTTGATGTTAAGCGAATACAAGCGCATGCGACATATCCAGGATGACGAACCAGATGACGTCACTTAATCACGAGTAAAGTGTGAAGAACCGTGCGACAGTAAAGAAACTGTGCGTCAAGGATAAAGTCTACGCGACATTGACGCACGTCAGATCCGAAATTAGGGGCTTTATTAGCTGTCCTCCACTATGTAAACTCTTATATAAGGAGCCGAGCGCCATTGTAAAGAGGAGAGATCTTTTTGGAGAGCTTAGACAAGATATTTAGGAGAGAGAAAGATTATTTGCTCCCCGAGTTAGGGTTCTCTCATATCTTTGTACTTGATCTAAAGATTTTAATAAAAGTTCTTGAGATTCTTATTATGGTTTCTTAGATTGTTCTATAGATTTTACTAAGGGTGTGGTTGTGAGATTTCTCGCAACTACATTTTGGCGCTAGAAATCAGCTAGGATGAGTAATTGGGATCATCCCTACCTGTGAAGTTTTTCTAGAGTGATTTCTAAAGTACTTTTGATTTGATGATGAAAGAGAGATTTATTCAAGTTTTCATATAATTTTGAGAGTTCTTAGTTTTCAAATTTGTTAAACAAAAATTGATATCTTCATCTCAAGAAGTTAGCTTTGTTGTTAAAATTTCTTAGATCTTGAAGAAATAACTTTTTCTTTGTCAAAAGAACATATCGTTTTGGACAAAACAGATGGTGAGACAAGCATCTACAGCAGAACAAGCGATAGCAACTAGGAGGAGCAGAAGAATCGCAGGAAGAAGAAGAAGCGATATTGCTGAATCATCAAGGATGGGAGAAAGGAACAATAGAGGAAACCAAGTCCAAACTCAGATCCAACGCGAACCGGCGGAGAACAACACCATCAACTATGATGCGTTAAGTGTTCATACTACAGATACAGATTCGACAGAAGAAAACGAGCAAAGAATGGGAGAGGGAGGACTCATAACAGAAAATGAAGAGAATATGACCATAGAAGAGCTCAGACAAAGATTAGTCGCAGAAAGAATGAGAGAAGAAGAAGAATGTGCGAATTTGACGCGTCAGAATGATGAGCTAAGAGAAGAGAATCACATATTACAAGAGCAGAGGTCACGAAGTACCACACGTACAAGCTCAAGATCTAGAACAAGCAGGAGCACGTCAAGGCGTAGCCGATCTAGCCGCAGGGATACTAGGCAGGAGCAGATCTTAGATAACAACATTGTTGAAAATTTTCAGGTTGGTGATCATATAAGGGAAGAGCGCGGTGAACATCGCATAGAGCAACAGCCAATCGATGATCGGTATGCACAACAAGGAGAGAATTACCGCACACAAGAAAACCGCAGAGACAATCGTAATGAGCGGCATGGTAAACATGACCGCGTACATCATGATGAATAACAAGGAAGGATGATATTACATGTAAGAGAAATGCTACGAAATCAACGTGACCGTGCGGATGAAGCTGAAAGATACAATGACGTACAGATCAATGCAAGAAACGAAAGGAATGAAAGAGACAGGCGAAGAAGAAGAAGAAAGGAGGCGGAAGAACGAGAAGTACAAGAGGCAATGCGTCAAAATAGACATGACAATAGGGTAAGACAAGCAAGGTTGAAAAGACCAATGCAACAAGATGCAGACCAAATCATGAATGAACAAATCTTAAGAAAACTGGAAGAAGTAAGAGCGATGATGACAACACGGAGAGATGGAGGTAGGAGACAATTGGGTGAAGCAATAGAAGAAGAAGGAAAAACACCATTCGCAAGGCAGATACAAATGGCAGGAGTACCAACTAAATGCACTCTACCTGTATTCACTAGTATATTCGATGGAACCACATGTGCAGTGCAGCACATCAAGGCATACAACAGATCTTTATTGCAGTGGGAAGATAATGATGCAGTCTTATGCAAGTATTTTTCCGCCAGTCTAACGGGAGAAGCTTTACAATGGTTTGAGGGCCTACCCATGGGAACAATCAGATCATTTAATCATTTACAGACCATATTCTTGGGAGCATACATCAGTAACAACGTGTTACGACCAGGCATAGAGAAGGTGTTCAGCTTGAGAAGAAGAACCAATGAAGGCTTGCGAAACTTAACCACGCGTTGGAGGACCATGTGTAGTGAAATGGCTGGAAGAGTAGATGAGAGGAATCTCATACTAGCTTTTATTAACTCACTTTTTGCAACAGACTTGTTGTATACGCAGATATTCAAGATCAAAGATACCATATCAATGACAGAGTTGCGCGAGTACCAAGAAGAGTACATCGCTCTTGAAGAAAAGCAGAAAGAAATGGTATCTTACCCTGTTGCGAATACAAACACAAAAGATGGGAACGCAAGTCTACTTCCAAAGATAGCAAACACAGTTGCAAGCACATCCCAAGGAAGCCAAGAAAAGATGGTGATGGAAGATAAACAAAAGCTAGTGGCCATGGGCAGTAGATATCAAGAGATGTATGAAAGAGAATATAGAGAGAGGCAATACAATAATAATGCAGGCAATAACAAGATACAAAGATTGGATAACCAAGCGGAAGGCTGTGGAGGACAAAAGAGACACTATAATCAAGGCCCAGGAGGAAATAGAACAGTATGGGAAGAGATAAAAATGTCGCATCTAAATACTGCAATAGACAAGATCTGGAAGGCGGTGATTTTAATGGAAGACATACCAGAACCACCAAATATGGGTCATGAACCACTATCAGGAAGAAGAAGCAGAGAATTTTGTGCTTATCATCGCTTCTATGGTCACACCACCAGCAACTGCAGGAATACACAGAAAATTATACTAAGAATGATTGATCAGGGGAAGTTAAACCATTTCTTAGTGCAGCAACAACATAATTTACCACCACCATCAGAAGGACAGGCGTCAGGAATCGAGGCTGGAAAGAAAACGTACTTGATTGAAGTGGGAGCGAAAGCAAAAAACTTATATTGCAATTCAATAATACACTCATTTAAAAGTATAGAATATTTCCACGACAATGTCTTAAGTCGAGTTTACGCAAGAGACAATGATGGAAAAGAGATACTCAACTTAGCAAAGATATCACCGCTAAAAGATTGGCAGAGGCAACCCATTTCCTTCAATGCAGAAGAAGTACCAGGAGGCGGAGAATTGCATGAGAGTCCATTAGTTGTCAAACTGGAGATCAACCCAAAAGCAAGGGCTGAAAAAGAGGATGAAAGTGACGCAGACACATGGGCAATAAACAGGATATTGATAAATCCAGGCAGTTCAGTAGACATACTATTTTACCATACTTACAAGACTATGGGAGGAAGAGATGATGACCTCATCCCGTCAACCTACAAGATTTATGGTTTCAATGGATCAGCCAATAAGCCGAAAGGAGAAATAACGATGCGGATTCCTCTTAAGAGCATAACCACAGACATAGTCTTCTGCGTAGTTTGACGTAGAATCTCCATACAATGCCTTGATAGGCATACCATGGTTACACAACATCCTACGAGTGGCTTCAACATTTCATCAGTGCATCAAATTTCCCTTGCCTCAAGGCGTTGGAGTAATAACAGGGGATCCAAACGAGGGAAAAACCTGTCATGAGATTGATGTCGACAAATGTGAAGAACGCGCGAGTAAGCGAAGATACTGGAAATGGAAGATACAAGAAGGCAAGCGAAGTGAAAGATTAATGGTTGATGTTGTGAATAAGGGAAGAGAAATAAGCAAAGCTTCTGCCGAGGTGACAACCTACGCATAAGAAAATGAATACAACAAGTGCGTCAACAAGAATGAATTCCAGGAAGGAGAGATGGTGTTGAGACAAGAACCGCCCTTTCAGAAAAAGGGGAAAGGAAAATTGAAGGACGCATGGGATGGACCATACATCATTAAGAAAGCTATTGGAAATGGAATGTATGAGTTGATGGAAAATAATGAAGAAGCACAATTTGGCCAAATTTGGAACCAAGTATATTTGAAGAAGTATGATCCATGCGGCAATCGTAAGACAACATAAGAAATAGTTCGCATGTGAAGAAGTATATTAGAAAATATATGCGAACTTAATGAAGCACAAAAGGTGAAAGAAGCAAACAAGTAACCTCAGATATAAAGTTTTTTACGAGATAGCTAACCAAGCGTATAAATGAAGAAATAAGACATCAGAGTTGTACTAGTTAAGAGTATGAATGAAAATGAAAAAATTATTCTTCTTTATATATAAACTAGCCCTTAACCCCGTAAGATGATGTTGGTTCATTTTTAATATATCGTATAATTAGTGTCCCAAATACTTATCAACTCCTCATGATTTAATATGTGTTTGTCATAAAAATTTGGGATTTTCTTCTTTTTACTTTTTTTCCTTTAATATTTTATAAGATTTGCTCAAACGAAAGAAATATAATCTTAACTTCGATTATTTATTTAGGTTCATTGCTTATAATGAGATAATGCTCTACATGAACATGGAAGTTTAAATATTTTCTAGAAATATGTCTTATTTGAGCTCATCTCGATGAAATCAACTAATCAATATCGTTGTACTAGTTAAGAGTATGAATGAAAATGAAAAATTCTTCTTCTTTATATATAAAAAATATTACATATAAGAAAAAGGCAAAAATAAGACCTCAATAGAAGGCATCAGAAGTAAAACCTCTAACAATGAAGGTTAGACATCCAATTGTGGCGTGCACCCTAGTTCGCATAACAGCAAGAGGAAAAAAGAAGACCTAACGCGCGTCATAATTGGGGAAAACCCTAATTAGCATGACTCGGGTGAAAGCTACACCGACCACTTGGAACATCCCTAAAATATATGAGTCATGGAGATTTGGGGTGAAATAAAAACCCATCCTTGGCTCCGCCCTTAACCACCACTAATCTTTACTTCCTCCTTCTAGGAGAGCGCCTTAATCGAAAGACCAAGGTAAGAAGATCTCTCCTAGTGTAGAAACTCGATCAGGGCGCCGAGGTACACAGTTGAGTCAAGAGTGCCTGGAGCGTCTGGAGCGTATCTGGACGCTCTTGACAAGTCCTGACTATGATGCACTCGGTCCTCAAGAAACCCCACTTAGGGTGCGGTCTCGTAACCATAAGACATGTCGGTATAGGGATAAGAGGCCGCGAACACAACTGATTATTGCATTACTGGATGTGAAGAGCCCACCCTAACCCGGTAGGGGTAAGCTTCCTTGAAGAGGCAGTCATGGGGAATATAAGGACGACACCATCCATTAGGGAGCTGGATTCTGTCAAAAGACGTAAATATCATGGGACTACGACTCAAAGGAGAGCTTAGACCTGTCGTATTTACACGTCAATATATCCTGCAGAGGCAATAATACAACAGATGATAAGGCGAAGTCAATGGGTCATTACATGAAAATGTAAAGACGTCATGCGATTTCGCCGCACAAATACAAATGATATCCTTAGGCAAAATAAGACCTCTAATTAGGGAGGCGCAATAAGACCTCATGAGAAAAACAAAATTAAAATTATTATTGTTTTGCAGAAAAGAAGGAGCTCAAAGATTAACGCACACATATAAAATAAAGTTAAAAGGTAAGATGATATATAGACGCGACAATAACGACACAAGACATGGATGAGGCAGAAAACAAAAACACAGTCATCAGGAAAAACAAAAGAGAAGTCATTCAGGTATGGTACTAAATAATTTTGCTGCATGAAAGATGTCTGCGACTACGTAAGATAGACTTACGCATATGTTATAAGATATACTTACGCGTATATAGTACTAAATAACATACGCACGACCCCATCATCTTGTGGCAACTAACATAGGCAAGAATGGGAATGCAAGCATATAAAGGAGTGTTACTCGCCCCCATATGATAGACTCACGCACATGTTATACATTATATATTATTATTGACGCATATGTTATATGTTAACAAATATGTTATATAATATTATTTTTGGAAGAACACTTTGCTTTCGATTAATGACAAACTGCAGGATCAAAATACGCAAGAATAGAAGCAGAAAAAGGATTATACATTGAAGAAAAAGAACATGCATTCAAGTCTCAAAAGTCACAAGGTAACCAGTGTACAAGGGATGAAGAAGGAGAGCATAATGCAAAGAGTAGATGAGGACTTTACAAGCGGAGAGAAATAAAGCAAAACAGATTTCAGAAAATGCGGCTATTTCCCGCCCATATCATCTTCACCTTTTTCTTCAGCTTCGGAATCACCATTATCTTCATCTTCAGTTTCTTCATACTCCTCATACTCTGCATCGCTATCAGAGATTTCAGAACCATCTTCATTAGCAGAGACTTCAGCGAAATCATAATCTGGTATAGGAATATTATGATCAGTGCAGATCTCCACCGTATTCTTCCTAACGGCCGCATCACGAACGCGGACCGCATACTTAGTCAAGTTGGAAACAGTAATTACAAACTTTCTCTTAAGCCTGCGGCATTTATCATTTCTGGTGGAAAGCTCCATCTTCAAGTTCTCAATCTCCTCAAGATGCTTCTTTTCAGTAGTTGCAAAAGGAAATAAAAAGATTAAAGCCACATGCGAACAAAATACAGAAAGAAACACAAAATTGAAGACAGTTAAAAGAAGAGTCATAAGCAACCTTTTTTTTCCAGAAATAATAGATTTAACCAATTCAGCATGATCAGTTTCAAGGCTAACATTAGTAGCTAAACCATTTCTAGCATTATCAATAACCCTAACAACCCACTCAAATTCATCATCATTCTCTATAAGAAGTCGAGAGCGGATCAAGTTCTCTCGCTCAATCAATGCGTTCTTTTCACTTATAGCCTGATCTCTTTCCACTTGAACTTGGAGATTAACCTCATGAAACTCCTTTAAAGCTTTCGCACCCTTGAGAGCAACTTTATTCTTATCAGCTATAAGAGCGTTGTTTCTCCCCTCAAAAACTTTAATCTTCTCCTTAGCTTCACAAAAACGACGCCTAAAGCTATTACTAAAAGATAACATGCTTCTATGTTCACGATTAAGAATTTTATATTTCGACCTGAGTTCCTCCACGTTAAAAGTTCTTAATCTATCATCTGAGACGTTATTCAAGGAAGCATTAAGATGCTCTAGAAGAATTTCATCATCAACGGGATAATTAATTGCCTCGTCAGTTAAGTTGTAGATCTCTGCAGAGGCAAGCAATTAAAAGGAGAGCGAAAATGACGAAGAGATGTTAGAGTGAAGAAGAGAGTAAAATACATACCAACGAGTTGCTCATTCCTATCGCGGATTTCTATCACGCGACTAGAACTAGAAGAATAATCGCCTTTGAGCTTAGTATTTTATGCTTCTAGAGTACGAATCTTTCTTTGAAGATCGGAAGTGACGGCATGAGACATGCGGGCGCTCTGCGTCAACATGAAATGAATGATTAAAATACAAAAACACAAAGGCATCATTAAAAAAGATGCGTCAGTATAGAAATTACCAAAGATCCAAGCGTGAATTGAAAGCTTGGACTTAGTGCAGAGGCAACTCCTCGCTGAGACTCGTGATTCAAAGAAGGAGCATCACAAATTTTAGATACCGCTTGACAAGTACCAGTCAATGCGTCTGTAGGATCAAAATATCGCAATACCAACACCCTTTCGAAATCCATAAACGACACATTGCGAAGATATCGCAGATGGGTAATAAAAGTGACGCAACGGATGACGACAGCCTGAACACGAGAAAGATGTGAAGATTTAGCGAGATTTAGGAGTGTTGCTGATAGACGCATTTATGTGTCTATTTTAGTCTCAATTCTCTGTAATGTTAGTACTCGATTTTGCGCTTATTTTGGTATTTTATGTCTTTGTAGGTGTTTTTGGAGAAATAAGCTTTTGCGGGAAAATTGGCTCGAAAAGTGGTATTTGCGCTCGTGGGAGAAAATTACTATTTGGACCCCTAGTTTGGATAAGGGGTACTTCAATTACTAAGGGGCACCTCACTGATATTTGTACCCCAGATGTATTATTTACACTCCAGCGCTAAAGACAGTCCACAAAAAGATAGGGGCACTCCATCCCTTAGCTTTTGAAATTTTGATTTGGCGGGAAATATTTGCAGCGAAGGTTGAATTTTAGGGCTGGATTTTTGGACAGTCTCGGGCTAGATTCAATCGCCTGAATTGGTTTCCGTGGACTTGAACTGAGTAAACAGGACTAGTATAGGCCTCTACTTCGACTAGAACTGGCTAGATATCGAACGGAAGCAAAACAGGGGTTGGAGTATTGTCAGGTTTCAGCGTGACTTTCTGGGGAGAACTGCAACGAGAATTTGGGAGATTTTTAATGGAAATAACTTGGAATTGACTGCCTATACCGAAAAAGGATTGATATTGGAAATATTTACGTAAAAGGAAGGAGTTTCCTTCTTTATCTCGATACAACAGGTGGAGAGGAAGTTTCGGTTCTTCTGGTTGAATTTAGTGGAGAACTTGTCGTGGATTTTGGATGGGACTAATCCGACAATTGAAAACAACAACTTCAAAACAACACCAGTTGCGATATTTAATATTTGTACACTCGCGAGAATGTCGCAAGTCAGATCCGAAAATAAAGGACAGCTTAGCTGTCAACCACTATGTAATGTCCTATTGTTGATGGTGGATTTTCGTTTAAGGTTAAATTTGTAAAAACCAGAAAAATCATGCGCTGACATCTTGTAAAAGATAAAGCCATTTATAAGTGTTGGATACTCCCTCACTCAATTCACCAAGAATGGAGCATGTAGCAACAATCCCATTCTGTGAATACATGAAATTCCTCCAGGTTGGAGCATGTGGCAACAATCCCTTCTTGTGAATTTCATATCGGCCTTGTATTTCCAGTACTCATTATCGGTGTGGCATGACGGTCGAGTGTTACTCTTTACGAGTAACACGAACCTCCAAGCACTATAATGAAACCATGTACGAAATACCCGTACAAGTGACTCTCGGTGTGTTATACTAGCCCGATTGAGCCCCTCTCGGTGTGTTATACTAGCCTGATTGAGCATCCTGACCGACCATATCGGTCCGGATATGATATGATCGCAGATCATCCAAATCCATAAGCATGATTGGATGACCCCGGATCAATTCCATCACCCCCAGCGGTATGGAATACCCACGGCCGACCCCGCATGGTCGGTCATTGGCCTAGCTTACCAAGAAACCGTTCATACCAAGCATTATGGACGGAAAACCCTAAATTAGGGTTTGCGGCATATTACATGTGTCGCAAAACAGTCTCAACCATCCATCTTTGCAGGTATAGATGGAGGGTGTATATGTAGACTCAAAGGGCCCAGAGCATGTCAACACGATCACCATGGGCCCGCCTACACACTTGACCAATCGGTCAAGACCAACCATACTTGGTTGCAACAAATTCGTACGCCCAAAGAGAGCATGGCTCACGGCTTTGAAAGCCAAAATTAGGGTTTCAAGCCATCACGCGCGTCCATCTTCTCCGACACGAATGGAGGGTCACAGATTAGATTAAGCAGGTCGGTCATACCAGCATGACCACCGTGGGCCCATCTACCTCCTCATGTGTTCGTCCAAGGCATAGCATGCCTGGTTAATCCAAAACGTGCGTCCAAACTAGCATGGCCACGCCTCCCAAACACAAACTGATCTCGACCACTCAACTTCGCCGGACGATTTGGATGGCTCGGATCACGTTTTCATGGGACGATCGGTATAGGTGTGAACACCACCTACCACCTACACGCGCTGGTATGATCGACCAAGACCGGCCAAGATGGGTCATCTTGAAACGCGTGCCCAAACTAGGGATGTCACGCGGTTTCCAACTCCTTTGCGGCAATGGATTTACGCGCAAACCGATCTCAACCACTCAACTTTACTGGGTCAAATTGAGTGGCTTAGATCGCGCCTTCATGGGACATGAGAGGTATGAACGTGCACACCGGCATCTTTGTCTACATACATGCCCTGGTCGGTCCTCTCCAAATCCCTTTCCATGCTCGGTTTCGACCAAGTCAAGAGTAATGCTTGTGCACCTCTTCAAAAAACCCTAATATTCATTAACGGTCACGAGATGAGTGTCTCAAAGATCATCTCATCCGTCCAACTTCACCAAACTTGGTTATACAACCACAGGTCGGGAGTTATTTGGTTAGTGAGGCGTCATTACCCATCACTTTACCACACCATAATGCACGATACTGCATAAAATACACACGATACTTCACAAGTATCGACTTCTGAATAACGCAGATTATTCAATTGACATTACATGCTATCTTTCATGGATTCACGATCCACACATTCCAGACATCAATCATGTCACAAACCGGGGGATACATACTTGGGGTATTGGTCCGGCGGTTTACAACGTGCGGCGTGCAACGCGCCATCACAAGAACGTGTTAGGAAGTCATGGACGGTTAGAGATGAACATGAGAAGTGGGCAAGACTGGTCATGTCGTGCCGACGCACAACTCCACTACTCCATCACTCCACTTCCTCCACTTCCCACGAGAGACGTGAATAAGGCTCAATGACTTGTATAAATAGGTTCTCCGCCCTATTTCAAACGACAACACAAGTCCAGACGAGACGAGAAAACCAAGTGTTAATACAAAACGTATTCAAACACCCGAGCTTGCTTGCATCAATCACAAGCCTGCTCACCTTTACGTTACAAGTCATAAGCGAGCCAACAGCTTCACAATCTCAACACCTTCTTCGCTTCCCTCCCTAAGATCAACCCCATCTCCTTCACTTTGTGACCGAGACAAGTCCGGAACGGCCATTTCTTGGTTTAGGCCGGACTTGCACAGATTGATCTCTCGAATCTATAAGCACTCACCGCCTGCGATGCATTTGTTTAAGGTTTAGATTCATTCCTCATCCACACCCAAATTACCAAATTCTGCAGAATAGTTTTCACCCATAAACAATTGGCGACCACAGTGGGAGGTTAATCTCTCGGTTGTAAAGTCAATTTCTTCCAATCCGATTCAATTTTATCAATTCCAGAAAGGGTAGATCTTAGAATCAATTCAATCAATAATTCATTTCAAGATGGTGGAATTAAGGTCTGGATCGGCAATCAATTCTGATGGGGCTAGTGTGGATAACAATCCTGGTGTCGAAGTACCTGTCAGTGGAGCTACCATAGCCAACACATCTCGAGGAGCCGTTACCTCTATCACCAACACTAGCGGAGCAGGAGACACCCCCATAGGTGTAACGCCTCCCATCACCAGAGCCAGAGCAGCCGCAAATCCCGGCATCTCCTCAAGTATAACACCTCCAGTGGTCACCAGAGCAATAACTTTCATTCCCCCATCAGGACGAGGAGCCGGAGGCACAAGAGGAGGACCACCGTCTATTACCGTTGCAGACTTGATGGAGAAACATGAAGTTCTTGCTAAGACTCAAACAGACATGGCCGCAACTCAGAAGGAGGTACTCACTTTCCTCAAAACCTTGACTGAACGATTGCCGCAAGATTCACGTCAATCTTTGGAGCCAACAAGAAGTGCCTTCAATTCACCCGGAGCAGGCGTTTCCACTCGGACCCACATGGGTGAAGAAACTCGTGTTGCTCCTGAATGTTCAAGAGAAAGGGACCATACACCCAACTTCATCACACGTGAGGATCTAGAACGACTCCTTCAAAGCCGAGGCAAAGGAAATCTGACGGATGCACATCAACACCAACCTCCATACCCTCAAGATATGCAACGAATCCCTCTTCCAAGAGGTTACACCTCTCCCCTTCTCCCTCTACGACGTCGGTAATGCTCGTGAACATGTCTCTCGATTCTTGGAATCCTTGGGGGAACATGAATACAATCATGTTCTGCGCTGAAAAGAATTCCCGAAATCACTTACGGGAGGGCGTACACTGGTACAACAACATCGCGCCTAACAAAGATATCCAACTCGGGAGCGAGATGGTCGGTGCTTTCTGCAGAAAGTATTTCTTCGTGTCTGAACAAATCACCTTTTCAGATCTAGGAAGAATTCTTCAGCGGAACAACGAGCATCCTAACGACTTCGTCAAAAGATTCAGAACTCAAGCGCTGGATTGTCATGACCCGAACGTCACCGAACGACAATTGGTGGAGTTGTGCATCAACGGGATGATACCCATATACCGCGCTCTGTTAGAGAATATGGGCTTTCAAACGTTCTCTGAACTCCATGAAGGCGCCAAGCGTTCGACAGAACAATCGCACCGCACTACTAGAAAGAACCAGAGTTGTTCGAAGTGAAGATTCACGTGAAAGTCGAGGGAGCAGGCGCCTCACGAACAAGCAATACAACACCGGTCCTTCTGTGAGTATAATGGGCGGAGGAGAGAAAAGGAAAGCTCCAGTGACGGAACAACAAACCAAGCGGACATCTTCGGCACACAAGACTTCGTCTCGAAAAGGAGCATACAAAACTCATGCACAAAACACTAAAGACACGGGTTTTCCTTTTCCCATGAATGAAGTGATAGAGCTCTTGGAAGCGTGGATCCAAGATGACGCCGTAAAGCTGCCCCCTATCAGACGTCCTCCAACCGAGGAAGAAATGGCAGATCCCAGATATTGTTGCTACCACGAGGTTCGTCCATCATCCAACCAAAGATTGCAACGAGTTGAAACAAATATTCGGGGAAAAGGTAGAGACAGGGGAACTCCGGCTTGGAAACGAGGGTGTTCATAGAGACCCTTTACCTATCGGGAACCGCATGATTTACGGGGATTACATTCGCAAGACCGTACAATCTATGATGGAGCACATATGTGAAATCTTGTACTTCTCCAAAGGACAAGTCAAGACATATTTGCGGCCCTCAACCACGTTGTGTCGGGTAGGCGTTTGCATCCGATGCTTGATCCGGGAACCCCCGTCTTTCTGAAAAACATGAGCAATGGAAACTGGGGACTCCTAACCGTCACTTGTTTGAGAAACGTTGAATTCGATAGCGTGTTGATTGATACGGCTTCCGAATTTAACATCATTACTGTCAAGACCTTGAGAGCGGCAAAGATTTCGAAGCAGGAAGCTACTCGTCACCCGACTGTGGTTAAAGATTCAGCCAGAGAGCCCCGAGTTGCATACGGATATATTGATCTGGAAGTCAAATTGGGTGATGCCTCGACACAAGCAAAGTTCTACATAGTCAAAGATCACCCCAACTACGACATGATCCTGGGACGCCCTTGGATGCACGAAAACAAAGCAATACTAGGAGTCTGTCCTCTGCCGATTTCGATACCTGAAAGAATCTCCAACGCGCCCTCTGGACCTCCTGATGGTTGTCTATTGCCGCACCAGCAACTTACCAATGTGACACAACTTCCCGGAGAAAGCCTGTCAGCATACGTTGAAAAGTTCCGATCTCAAGTAAGTCTCGCCACGCAACCTTCTTTACAACCTGCCGCCCCTCGTTCTGACAAGTCCTGGGGACTGACTCCAACCAACGAACCAACCCCGGCTAGGAGATGTGAATGGGAAGCCGGCCCTTTCAAACGTTTTATCAAGAGCGTAGAGGCTGTCTTGGTCAAAGACGATAAGGCCAAGGTCCAAGTATCTGCACGACCAAACCCGTTTGGAATTGGAGACCTGGTGACGAAGACGACTACATTCAAGGTTGGGAGCATGACGGTGAAAATGATCACTCCACCTGACTCACCCATCGAAAGAGAAGAGGAACCGTACCTGGTAGCAGATGTTATCCTAGGCGGCTACTGCAAGCTCATCAACGCTGATAAACTAGAAGGCATAACAATTCACTCAAAATGGCTCAAACCCTACCGAACTTAAGATGCTGTGCTACCACTTTCCAGCATCCTCCACCCTTTAAAACGCTGTGCTATTTTCCAGCGTGTTTCCTTTTACAATTTCATGTCATATTTGTAATTCCCCAGAAAATGATTGCAATACTTGCATTCATAGTTAGGGTTTCAATTTTCAATTTTCAATTGAAGCATTATTTTCATCTGAGAACCTCTTTACTCCTAAAAACACAAAGTCCCGAGTCAGCCTAAATCAACCCACTTTGGAGCAAGAAAGGAAACCCTAAGCAAACATCTCACGGGAAGAAGGAAATAGAACGTGTGCACAAAAGGAAAATGATTTGAGACATCTGCCCAACAAAGCCGGGGAAGATCTTGCATCGGGAGCACGCAGTCCGTGGATATTCCATTATAATATTGTTTCTTTTATCACTAAGAATTATGTGTGAAGGCGCACCCTTGCACATGAGAAGGTTCGGTTGCTGACAAAGGGTTATAAGAGAAAACTTTATTCAAACAATCAAATGGAAGAAAAAGCCTTGAACCCGGCGCCACCGAGTACAAGGAAGATGTTCGAGTGTACAAAATATACTTGGAAAGAAGAAAAAAAAAAAGAGGTTTTAGTCGTCAAGAGGATCGACATCGCTTTGCACCACTTGTCGGGTTACGCCCGGCCGCCGTCACTGTTGATGCTCCTCCCTCCGAATCTACCTCAACTTCTGCATCAGGCACCTCCGCAGCAGCACACTCCATCCCAACATCACCAGCGGGAGCATTAAAAAGCGCATCAACATTAGAAGCCGTACCAATTGCTTTCAGATGTTCAGGTTCCTCTGTGTCGGAGTCAAGAATTATCACGCCGTTCTGAACCGGGTAATCACACTTGCCTTCATTCGGAGGTCGTTCATGCCTCTTCAACCTCGCTGCAAATCTCTCTGCCCTTGCGCTTACTAGTGTCTGCAGCGTTTCCTCGCGCCTCCACCGCTCCTCCATGTCAATCGCAGCTGAAAGTGCACGATACGTGCTCTGGCAATACGAAGGTGGGAGATAGACATCCCACCTATAGCACGGCCGACTTCGCGAAGAGCGAAGATCGATCTTAGCCATTACATCTTCGTGTGCACGGTTTTCGGGCTTGTCAACTTCAAACTTCTTTACGGGAAGCAACGAGAATGATCGTCGGCCCTTCCATGATAAAGCGCAAAGGAGGAGGTTATGAACGCAAAAAAAAAAAAAAAAAAAAAAAAAAATAAAAAATCAAATCAATCGATCGATCAATCGATCGAAAAGTCGAAGCGACTGAGATATGGAATAAACGACCAAGTGAGACGACTCTTTATAATCTCACAAGTCGACGGAATCCCGAAGGAAAAGAAGTCTTTACTTGCCACCTATGAAGGTGCTAATTCGGGATAACAATCGACGAGGCTTATCAGATATACCTGAGGAAAGCCGTGTATGATGAAGGAAGTACACCTGAAGAAGCGTCCGAGCTCAAATATGTACAAGAGGAACCAAAGCGACTCACCAGATCAAGTCTGTTTCCTTAGCATCCTTAATCGAGAACCAACCCGGTTCCGAGAACAACGCCGACTATCCATTAAATATGTATCTACTTTAGCTTTGGTCATTTCGGTATATATGTATGTCACCATCTCATGCCTACCACACAATAGTGTAACCATTATGTGCTAGGCGAGAGGACTTAATGTTGATGGTGGATTTTCGTTTAAGGTTAAATTTGTAAAAACCGGAAAAATCATGCGCTAACATCTTGTAAAAGATAAAGCCATTTATAAGTGTTGGATACTCCCTCACTTAATTCACCAAGAATGGAGCATGTAGCAACAATCCCATTACGTGAATACATGAAATTCCTCCGAGGTTGGAGCATGTGGCAACAATCCCTTCTGTGAATTTCATATCGGCCTTGTATTTCCGGTACTCATTATCGGTGTGGCATGACGACCGAGTGTTACTCTTCTGAGTAACACGAACCTCAAGCACTATAATGAAACCATGTACGAAATACCCGTCTGGTGACTCTCGGTGTGTTATACTAGCACGATTGAGCCCCTCTCGGTGTGTTATACTAGCCCGATTGAGCATCCGGACTGACCATATCGGTCCGGGATATGATTCGATCGCGATCATCCAACTCCATAAGCATGATTGGATGACCCCAGATCAATTCCATCACCCCAAGCGGTTTGGAATACCCACGGCCGACCCCGCATGGTCGGTCTTTGGCCTAGCTTGCCAAGAAACCGTTCATACCAAGCATTATGGACGGAAAACCCTAAATTAGGGTTTGCGGCATATTACATGTGTCGCAAAACAGTCTCAACCATCCATCTTCGCAGGTATAGATGGAGGGTGTAGATGTAGACTCAAAGGGCCCAGAGCATGTCAACACGATCACCATGGGCCGCCTACACACTTGACCAATCGGTCAAGACCAACCATACTTGGTTGCAACAAATTCGTACGCCCAAAGAGAGCATGGCGCACGGCTTTGAAAGCCAAAATTAGGGTTTCAAGCCATCACGCGCGTCCATCTTCTCCCAAGCACGAATGGAGGGTCACAGATTAGATTAAGCAGGTCCGGTCATACCAGCATGACCACCGTGGGCCCATCTACCTCCTCATGTGTTCGGCCAAGGCATATCATGCCTGGTTAATCCAAAACGTGCGTCCAAACTAGCATGGCCACGCCTCCCAAACACAAACTGATCTCGACCACTCAACTTCGCCGGACGATTTGGATGCCTCGGATCACGTTTTCATGGGACAGTCAGGTATAGGTGTGAACACCAGCCTACCACCTACACGCTGGTATGATCGACCAAGACCGACCAAGATGGGTCGTCTTGAAACGCGTGCCCAAACTAGGGATGTCAGGCGGTTTCCAACTCCTTTGCGGCAATGGATTTACTGCAAACCGATCTCAACCACTCAACTTTACCGGTCAAATTGAGTGGCTTAGATCGCGACTTCATGGGACAGTGAGGTATGGACGTGCACACCGCATGCTTGTCTACACACATGCCCTAGGTCGGTCCTCTCCAAATCCCTTTCCATGCTCGGTTTCGACCAAGTTGAAGAGTAATGATTGCGCACCTCTTCAAAAAACCCTAATATTCATTAACGGTCGCGAGATGAGTGTCTCAAAGATCATCTCATCCGTCCAACTTCACCCGACTTGGTTATACAACCCTGGTCGGGGAGTTATTTGGTTAGTGAGGCGTCATTACCCATCACTTTACCACACCATAATGCGATACTCTGCATAAAATACACACGATACTTCACAAGTATCGACTTCCCGAATAACACGATTATTCAATTCAGCGATACATGCTATCTTTCATGGATTCACGATCCACACATTCCGACATCAATCATGTCACAAACCGGGGATACATCTTGGGTATTGGTGCAGCGGTTTACGGCGTGCGGCGTGCAACGCGCCATCACAAGAACGTGTCAGGAAGTCCTGGACGGTTAGAGATGAACAGGAGAAGTGGGCAAGACTGGTCATGTCGTACCGACGCACAACTCCACTACTCCATCACTCCACTTCCTCCACTTCCCACGAGAGACGTGAATAAGGCTCAATGACTTGTATAAATAGGTTCTCCGCCCTATTTCAAACGACAACACAAGTCCAGACGAGACAGAAAACCAAGTGTTAATACAAAACGTATTCAAACACCCAGAGCTTGCTTGCATCAATCACAAGCCTGCTCACCTTTCTGTTACAAGTCATAAGCGAGCCAACACCTTCACAATCTCAACACCTTCTTCGCTTCCCTCCCTACGATCAACCCCATCTCCTTCACTTTGTGACCGAGACAAGTCTGGAACGGCTATTTCTTGGTTTAGGCCGGACTTGCACGGATTGATCTCTCGAATCTACAAGCACTCACCGCGCAGTGCATTTGTTTAAGGTTTAGATTCATTCCTCATCCACACCCAAATTACCAAATTCTGCAGGAATAGTTTTCACCCATAAACACCTATATAAAGAGCCGAACAGGCTAAAGAGAGGGAGAGATCTTTTTAGAGTGAGGAGCAAGTTATTAAGAGAGAGAAATTTTAGAGCGATTGTAAATTCTTTAGCTTATTTCCTTTCCATCTTGTAACACTTGTGAGTTTTAATCAATAAAGAATATAATTGTTCATCTTAAAATGACTTGATTGTGTGAATTCTTGTGAGGGGTGTAGTGTGGGATTTCCTGCTACTACATATGGCGCTAGAAACATGGACTGATTGAAGATTGACATTGTGATTTGAAAGAATTTGGAATAATAGGTAAGGAATTTCATATAATTTTCAACAATTCATTAAGATTGAAAAATGGCTAGAAGAAGACATGCATCAAAACAACCAACAACTGTTAGAAGGAGTAGGAGACTTGCTGGAGAAAGGAGAGACGAGATGGGGGAATCTTCAAGAATGAATACAAGGAACAATAGAGAAAATCAAATTCAACCGCCAATTCAACGTACACCACCAATACAAAATAGAGCTGTGGATTATGACAGAGTGAGTGTGGACACTTGGCGGTCAGATTCTGTAGATGAAATGGGAGAAGAGCAGCAATTAGGAGGCAATGGACAAGAGGAGAGAGACCAAGAAGTAATTGGAGGAATAATTCATGAAAATGAAGAGATTACAACATTAGAGGCATTGAGGCAAACAATACATGAAGAAAGGCGGTTAGAAGCAGAAGAACGTGCGAATTTGACAAGGCAAAACCATGAATTGAGGATGGAAAATATGAGATTACAAAATAGAAGGTCAAGAAGCACTACAAGGTCAAGTTCAAGATCAGTTAGAGAAGAGATAAGACAAAATTTGCCTATAGAAAATGCTAATGAAGAAACTCGAGAGGGAATACAAAATCCAGGCGAAGAACGTCGCGAAGGAAGAGAAATATTGGAAGATCGTTATATTCAGTCTTTGAAAATTCTTCAAAACGGGCAAAATGATAGAATTAAAGGAAATAGACACCGTCAGGGGCGAAATAATCAAGATGGCGAAGAAAATCAGGAAGAAGGAAGGAGAATATTACATGGGAGAGAAATACATAGAAATGATCGAGCAATTGAGGATGAAATTGAAAGACACTATACTGAACAAACACATTTAGCTCGCGAGAGAGAAAGACTAAGAGCAGAAGTGGAAGAACAAGAGCTATAAGAGGCAATTCGGCAGAATAACCATGATAATCGAGAAAGGAGGCGTGAGCGAAATCGCAATAATGCTAATATCAATGAAGAATATGATAGAGTACAAAGGAGAACTGAAAGGCGGCAAAGAGGAGAAAATGAGAGATATGACGGTGTGCGAATTAATGAAAGAAGTGAAAGAGAAGATCGCAGAGAAAGACGAGAGGAAAATGATGAACAAGAAAGTCAAAACGGGATGAACGTAGGAGAAGAGAGGCGAGTTAAAAAGACCAATGGATCCAAATTCTGGTATAAATGAACAAATTTTGAGAGAGTTAGCGGAAATGAGAGGAATGATAAATAATAAAAGAGGAGGAGGTAAGAGACAATTGGATGAAGCCATAGAGGAAGCTGCGAAAACTCCATTCACACAAGAAGTACAATTAGGAGGAATACCCCAAAATGCAATTTACTGCGTTAACCAGCATTTGTGAAGGAACAACTTGAGCAGTCCAACACATCAAAGCTTATGTGAGATGTATGCTACAATGGGAGAACCATGATGCAATATTATGCAAGTATTTCACATCAAGTTTAACAGGAGAGGCGTTAAAATGGTTTGAAGGTTTGCCAAAGAATACTATAACATCTTTAAAACACTTGCAAGCTATATTTTTAGGAGCATATATAAGTAACAATTCCTCGCGACCTGGCATTGAAGATGTATTTGGGATGAAGCAAAGGGTTGGTGAAAGTTTGAAGCACCTAACTGTGAGATGGAAGACAATGTGTAGTGATATGGCTGGTCGTGTGGACGAAAGATATCTCATTCTATCATTCATCAATGCTATGTTCGCAACCAACCTGTTATACATTCAAATTTTCAGAATCAAAAATACAATCACAATGACTGAGTTGCGAGAACTTCAGGAGGAGTATATTGCTCTTGAGGAAAAGCAAAATGAGATGGAATCATACCCCATTGCGAACACAAGTTCAAGAGAAGCGAATGCAAGCTTGTTACCTAAGTTAATAAATACAGTGGCGAGCACTTCGCAAGGGAAACAAGAGAGGATAATGGGAGATAGTCAGCAAAAGCTAGTAGCTATGGGGAGTCGAGATCAAGAAGAATTTGAGAGAGAGAGAAACTTCTATAGCCGTGGTGGAAATAACAAAATCCAAAGACTTGATCAGCCACAAGAAACGTATGGAGGTCATCAGCCACAAGAAACTTACGGAGGTCATCAGCCGCAAGGAACTTATGGAGGTCAGAGGCAAAACTATCACAAAGGGCAGCGAAGTCATAAGATAAAATGAGAAGAAATCAAAATGCCACCTTTGAATGCTAGTGTGGAGAAGATATGGGAAGCTATAATCTTAATGGAAAACATACCCGCACCATGGAACATGGGGGTGAACCACCTCCAAGCTACGAAGTAATGAATTTTGCTCTTATCATCATTTCCATGGACATACAACAAATGACTGAAAATATAAAGAGAATCATTCTCGGGATGATAGATCACGGAAAATTAAATCACTTTCTAATAGGACAAACGCAAACTCAAGCATTACCACCTCCTCCAGATATTCACAAGCCAAACACAACAAAAGAAAGAGAAACATTTGTGATTGAAGTTGGCGCAAAGGCAAAGAATCTGTTTTGTAACTCTATCGTACACTCATACAAGACGATTGAAGATTTTCACGATAACACTCTCAGCAGGGTTTTCGCAAGAGATGCCGATGATAGAGAAATAATGAACATTGCGAAGACATCGCCACTTTGGAAGAATGGCAAAAAGCGGACTATATCTTTTACCATAGAGAAGAAGTACACGAGGGTGGAGAAATGCACGACAACCCATTGGTGGTAAGATTGGATATCAACCCAAAACCTAGCGAGGATGAAGATGATGAAGGCTGAGAATTCATGGGCAATCAACGAATTTTGATAGATCTTTGAAGTTCCGTGAATATTCTTTTTATCATAATTATAAAACTATGGGAGGGAAAGATGAAGATCTAATACCTTCAACGTACAAAATCTATGGTTTTAATGGTACGCAAATAAGCCAAAAGGAGAAGTTCATATGCGAATTCCACTGAAAGGATTATCTTCTGAAATTTTATTATGTGTAGTTGATGTGGAATCACCATACAACGTACTGATTGGACGACCTTGGTTACATGAGATCTTAGGTGTGACATCGACTTTCCACCAATGTATCAAGTTACCTCATCCCACTGGTGTTGGCATCATAAAGGGAGATTGGGTTAAAGGAAAGAAGTGTTATGAAATTGATATAGAATCTTGCGAAGAAAGAGCTGCGAAGAAGAAGAATTGGAAACACAACATCAAAGAAAAACAAATAGGTGAAAGATTAATGGTAGATGTAATAGAAACAGAGAGGAAGAAATGACGCGAAACCAAAATATGATGAAGATAGGAAGTGGCGAAGGCTTCGCAACAGACAAGAAAACGACAGGAAAATTCAAAATTGCAGAGGCAGAAAGTAGCAGAAATAAGAGACTTAAAGAATGAATGTAGTTGTTGACTGTCGAAGAAGAAATTGGGAGGAGGACAAAAAATGTAAGATGGGTTTAAAAAAAAAAAAGATTATGAAAATCTTTCTTATGAATAGCAGAGATGAGGTTGCGAAAGGAAGTTGATATGCAGAAGAACAGAATATATTTTATGAAATATAAAGATATGATTGCGAAATTACAAAACAATTTATTTGCAAAAGAATCAACAAATTAATCAGACAGAGGTGAACCAACTATGGCGTACACCCTAGTTCGCGAAATCAAAATTTCGTAAGAGGCAAATGTAAGACCTAAAGTGCGTCATAGAAAGGGGTACCTATTGCATGGCTCGGGGAAAAGGTTACACCGCCCGGAACTGAGTCATGGAGAATTGGGGTCAATAAAGCCCATTCGGGGAGATACCTTGGATTTTCAATCTAAGCTTATGACTTAGATTGGACGACCGAGGGTCTCTTCTAAGGAGTCGATGTTGACCAAGGCGCCGAGGTACACGGTTGAGCCAAGAGTGCACAGGGCATTTTAAGTGTCTCGGCCATTCTTGGCAAGTCTCGGCATATCTTTTCGGCCAAGAAAACTCCACTTAGGGTGCAGTCTCGTAACCATAAGCCCTATAGGCAAAAGGGATAAGAGGCTGCGAAACAGCGGGTTGTTGTTAAGACCGGATGGGGGGATCTAGCCTTGTATGGCAGAAGTACGCCTCCTTGAAGGGGCAACCAGGGAGATGATAAGTGTCTTAAGACGCAAATGTCATGAGGCTTTATTTCCGCAAGGAAATTTAGGCTTGTCATATTTGTGCGATAATACTGAAGAGGCAATAATACAAAAGATAAAGATAAGACGAGATCAATGGGCCAGTACATGAAAATGTAAGGACGTCCTGCGATTTCGTCGCAAGACGGCAATGTCATGGGGCTTTATATTCGCAAGAATTTTTAGGCCTGTCATATTGTCGCAACAAGAATATCCTGCAGAGGCAACAATACTAAAGAAATGATAAGGCAAGATAAATGGCTCATTACATGAAAGTGTAAAGACGTCCTGCGATTTTGTCGCAATGACAAGGGGTGGCACAGTAAGACCTTTAACTAGGAAGGCAAAATAAGACCACATAAGAGAAAAAGAAAGAAAAAAATCTTGGAAGAAACCAATGTTTCCTTACTTGCGAAAATTCAGCATCAACAGCTGCGAGATTGAGGCATGAACACATATCACTATTCGAAAGCAACTTGCTTAATATATCATTTGAAAGCAAATAACAGAAGCAAGTATGGGAATGTATAGAATAAAAACATGTTATTTGTCTTCATATGATAGATTTACGTGCTCATAAAATGAAAGGTTGATAATATACTAATTGTTCTTTTAACATGTGCAGAAAGGAACAACAAAAGTAGAGTTTGTATCTGAAGATCCAAGAAATTCGCAGCACAAAATTACAAAAATAGAAGATTAAAAGAATGAATGTACAGATGTTACAAAAAGAGAAAGAAGAAAACAGAATTATTTCTTGTTTGATTCTTCTTCTTCATTTTCTTCATCTTCGTCAGATCCTTCTACTTCTTCATCTTCATCAGATTCCTCTTGTTCGCTAGCTTCGCTGTCAGATATCCAAAGAAGGCACATTCTTAGGGATTTCATCAAGGAGGCAAGGGTATGAAGAATGAAGAATGCTATTGTCATCGCAGACCGTCTTAATAGTCTGGTTGCGAAAAAGAGTAGCATCATTCTTGAAATTCACAACTGTAATTTGTAGTTGCCTCTTCAATCTTGAATATTTGTCATTTCGAGAAGAAAGATCCTTTGCGAGCTGCTCCTTCTCAGATTCAAGTTCTTCAATTATTTTGCGAAATCTGTCTTCAGCCTCTGCGAACATATGACAATGAGTCAGCAACTTAATGACAACTTCATAAAAAACCAACAATTAAATAAAGAAAAATGATCAACAACCTTCTTTGTCAGAAATCATATCCCTAATCAAGGCCGTATGCTCAGCATGAAGACTAACGTTAACACCTAAATTATTTCTGGCATCATCTAGAACCTTCGCAGCCCAAGAGAATTAATCGTCATTGTTTATGAGAAGAAGGGAGCGAATTTGATTCTCTCTTTCGCTAAGAATAGCATTTTCGCGGATGAATTCATCTCGTTCAATTTGAACTTCAAGAAGAGTTTTTTGGAATTTCGCTAATGCTTGAGAACCTTGACTAGTAATGCGATCTTTTTCATCTATGAGATCACTGATTTTCTTCCTTAAAGTAATAATTTTTTCTTTAGAACTAAGATATAGACGTTTAAATTGGTTGGCTAAGCCTAAACTAGATATATGATCAATTTCTAAGAGGCGAAATCTGGATTGAAGTTCGTTTAGAGGAAGAGACTTAATCTTGTTATTTGAAAAACTATTCAAAGAATTGTTGAGGTGATCAAGGAGGGCATTGTTATCCATAGGATCAGGGAATGAGTGAAGAAGAATGGCTTCATCAGAAAGGTTATAAACGTCTGCGAAAATGGTAAGTCAGATACGGGAAGATAATGAGAGAACAAAACAAAGGAAAAGAGAAAAGTCTCATACCATAAAGATGTTGGTTGGCACTCTGAAGACTAGAAATCTTATTCTTCTGAGTGGAAGAATCAGCTTCTAATTGCTTGTTTTTCTCGTGAAGAGTAGCAACTTCAATTTCAAATTCTTCATTTCTCTTGCGAAGAACGCGACTTGACCTCAAATTCTTCATTTTTCTTGCGAAATTGAAAATTCTTCTTTTAGAGAATACTGCGCCTTTTCTCAAGATCTGAGGCAACAGCAAAGGAAGCTCTCCTGGACTATAAAGGAAAGCCAAAAAATTATCAAGATATAACTTAAAATTGAAATTATGAAGACATAAGGGAACAAAGACATACCAAAACACCAAGCGCATTTAGGAAGCTGGGAGTCACTGATCTGGAGACCCCATGAAGAGAATCATCACCTTCTAGTAAAGGAGCATCACAGATACTCGCGAGAGCTTCGCACGTACTAGAAAGACAATCATCTCCAATTCCTTTCATGGAGTCGGAGAAGATGCTAGAAACGATTGCGCCATAGAAGATTCGATTGGAGGATTTTCCTTTGCGAGAAAAATATCAACATCATCATTATCTTCATCGAGCTTTCACTTGGATTGAGGTTTGAAGGAGAAGGGGAATGAATCTTTCGTTTCTTAGAAGGTGGAGCGATGAGACTTCTCCTTGTGAAGAGAACCTTTACCTTTACCTTTGGTCTTCGCAACCTTAGGATTTTCTTCTTCTCCAAAAACTTCAGCATCAACCTTCGCACACGAATGAAGATAAGAAACAGAGGCAACAATATTGTTAAAAAATAATAGAGAAAAGTATTTCTTACTTCATCCGTGATCGAACGGAGTGCTGCTAGGGTACTCGCCTTAGCATTTCTTTTATAACTCTTCCTCAACTTGATAATCTGAAAATTTCGCAAGATTAGTAGGTATAAAAAGGAGTGAAGATTACAAATTGAGAGAAATTTAAGAAGCATACCTCTTTTGATTTCTCTGGCCAATTAAAAACCCAAGGCTGATAATTGGCGAGATTCGCAGGGAGAACATTTGAACCTGAAATATAAGGTCCATTCAAAAGTAGCGGAAAGACGCACCATTTGTCGTCTTTGGAATGACGAGGAACATTGTTTTTGCCATAATGCCAATCGATATCCTGCATAAGTATTTTATCGCCGGAACATTTTCTCTTCTCTTCAAACGTGCACCCAAATGAGTTCTATCGTTCTTCATGTTTATTATTTCATAGTTTTCGAAGAAACTCTCTCTTTGAATACTTCTCGGCCGAATATCTCTAAGTCCTCAAATTTAGGATCTCTAACTTCTTTAGGATAAAGAGATCCCTTACAAAGACCACGGTTGGCGAACTCAAGCATTAAGCGGATACAATCCCAGCTCAATTGGTAGATGGCTCGCGAGAATTTCGCATGAGCAAGAATTTCATAAAATAAGGGAAGATCGGGGTCATTGAGAGGAATGGGAAGACCCGGCGAGAATCGACCTAGTGAAATTATGATTTTTTGATCATCACAATGATGATCAGCAAACAGTTTGGCAGAGAGAATGGATTTAGATTCTTGATTGGGAATAATGTATAATGTGAAACCTTTCTCTTGCAAATCTTTTTGAACTTCTTTCAAAAGATTTTCATATCTGCGACCAACTGGAGGCATCTTTCAGAGTATGGGAATGAAGAGAAGATTGAAGATCAAAAGAAGTAAAAAGAAGAAGATTTACAGTAGCAGAAGCGGAAGTTACGGAGAGACGTTGAAGAAAAGTTGCAGAAAAAACAAGAAGGAAAGTAAAAAAGAAGAAGAGAGGAGTAAGGAAAGTATATATAGAGAGAAGGTTTCTCGAAAAGGCAAACACATATAATGCGAAGAGTAGACATGAACGGTTGAGAAAAAGCATTTGAAAAAGACGTGTCAAGAAATGGATGGAGAAAGAGATACGTGTAATAAATTCTGCATAAAAGTACAGAATCATGTCAATACAGAAAAATATGAAAAAATGAGCAATTGCGTCATTTTGAAAGTATTAGTTCTCATGACATTCTCCCCTTCGAGAGAAGACATGAGAATAGGCAAGATGTAGGATCGAATATCGCAATACCAACACCCTTGCGAAATCCATAAATGACACATTGCGAAGATATCACGGATGGGTAATAAAAGTGACGCAACGGATGACGACGGCTGAACACGAGAAAGATGTGAAGATTTAGCGAGATTTAGGAGTGTTGCGAGATTTAATATTTGTACACTCGCGAGAATGTCGCAAGTCGAGATCCGAAAATAAAGGACAACTTAGGCATCAACCACTATGTAATGTCCTATATAAAGAGCCGAGAATATGCTAAAGAGAGAAAAAGATCTTTTTCGAGTGAGGAGCAAGTTATTAAGAGAGAGAAAGTTTAGAGCGGTTGTAAATTCTTTAGCTTATTTCCTTTCCATCTTGTAACACTTGTGAGTTTTAATCAATAAAGAATATAATTGTTCATCTTAAAATGACTTGATTGTGTGAATTCTTGTGAGGGGTGTAGTGTGGGATTTCCTGCTACTACAGCGTCATCATTAATGGCGGAGAAAGAATAAGAAAAGATGCTTGACAATTGCCCCATAGCAGATGTGGACGCGGAGTTCTCAGGGGGAAGAAACGCGTCATCATAGGAAGAAGTGTTGAGAGGAGCATGAGAAGATAGTTTTGTCTTTTTGGGATTCTTGGAGATGGTCTTCTTATCCTTGCCATTACCCTTCAGACGCACATCACCACCAAGAGAAAGAGAAGCATCATCGTTAGAACCCTCAGCGTCTCCAGTCTCCACCTACGCATATAATGAGAGATAAGAAACAGAGGCAATAATATTGTTAAAATTAAGTAAAGGGTATTTCTTACTTCATTATCGCGCGAACGTGACGCCTGAGACACATTTTTATTGGCCTTCTTTTTCTGCTTCGCAATCTGAAACCAAAGGAGACAATGAGAGAAATAAAAGATTAAAGTTAAAGATAAACAGACAAATAAAGTTAAAGGAAGCATACCACATCATCTTTCTCAGGCCATTTGAACTCCCAAGGTTTGTAAGCGGCAAATTTCTCAGGGAGAGGAAGAACTGACCCATTAGCATCTTTACCAGTAATATAAGGGCCTTCAATAGTAATAAGGTATTCCAACCAATGAGTGTCTTTAGAATGACGCGCGAGTCATTAAGCCGGATTGTGGAAATCAATATCTCGCATGATCCTCTTATAAGTCGGCGATGCCATCTTTTCTTGTCAAGCGGATTCCCAGTAGTATTGATTATTTTTATAATGACAACATCATAATGGGTGAAGAAGTTCTCCACCATAAACTCTTCCTTATTGAAAGGTTTCACATACTTAGGGTAGGAGAATTCCAACCCGGCATCATGTGACAGTACTCGATCATTATCCTGATACAATCACCGCTCAATTGAAATACACCATGAAAACCTCGCATCGGACAAAAGCTCATAGAAGAGAGGGATTTGAGGATCGTAAAGGGAATAGGAAGACCCGTGAGAAAGTTGGCCAAGCGAAACAATGATTTTTTGATTGTCCCACTGATCTAGAGAGAACCATTCGGGTCCGAGCACGGAAGTGGGTTCTAATCCAGGAGGGGCTGATAACGTGAAACCCTTGCATTCAAATTCGCCTTTCAATCTAGTAAATTCCTTGGCATTTTTCCAACCAGGTTTAAGACCCATTATTAGAATGAGAATGGGAAGTGAGAATTTAATCAAGATGATCAAATCAATCAAGATCAGAATGATCAAGGTGATCAGTATGATGATAGAGAATAGAGCTTGGAAGCGAAAAAGTAAGAAGAAAAGAACGATTGGAAGAGAATCACGAAGAAAATGGTAAAGAACGACCCGAGAGAATAACGAGAAGAAGATAAAAAACAGCAGCAGCAGCAGCAGAAAGTTGCAGAGAAAGAAAAATATGAGGAGAGAAGGTAAAAAGAGAAAAAGGAGAAAGTGTATCACAGTAAATAAAAAATTTTCATCCCAACTCCCGAGATATTTCTTTCCATCAGTGCATTTATTAGAAATGAACGGATATGAAGAGGCGGTTATTAGGGACGTGTCAAACAACGAGTGGAAGAGTCAACACGTGTAAGATGGATAAATCGAAGTCACGGGAAAATGTCGGTGGATAAGAATACGAAGAGATGAACTGGTGCGGCAAAACAACATAGTAGAGTTTCTCATACCGCTCTATCTTCCAAAAGAACAATATGAGAAGAAGCAAAATGTGGGTACAAAATACCGCACACTCATTTTGTATGCGAAATGAATCCCTTGATGTTAAGCGAATACAAGCGCATGCGACATATCCAGATGACGAACGGATGACGTCACTTAATCACGAGTTAAGTGTGAAGAACCGTGCGGCAAAGAAAGAAAGCATGCGTCAAGGATAAAGTCTACACAGCGACATTGACGCACGTCGAATCCGAAATTAGGGCTTTATTAGTTTGTCCTCCACTATGTAAACTCCTATATAAGGAGTAGAGCGCCATTGTAAAGAGGAGAGATCTTTTTGGAGAGCTTAGACAAGATATTTAGGAGAGAGATTATTTGCTCCCCAAGTTAGGGTTTTCTCATATCTTTGTACTTGATCTAAACATTTTAATAAAAGTTCTTGAGATTCTTATTATGGTTTCTTAGATTGTTCTGTAGATTTTACTAAGGGTGTGGTTGTGAGATTTCTTGCAACTACATCATTTTGTAAGACTGCTGATGACGAGGAGCGCCAGTTATACTACTCTTGTCGTGAAACTCTTATATCCATACTAAAATCAATTGCATTTTGAAATAGACCAACATATTTTGGTGTTGGAAGGACGTCAGAGTTCCCCTTGCAGTGAGTTATCTTATTTGGCACTCAAAGCGGGGTGATGATTCGCTATGGCTTCTAAGTATGAGACTGCGATAGATTTAGGATCAAGGACACATCTTACGGTGATGATGTTCCCTGAGGTGAAGGGCGACGACAGAAAGCTGCACAAAATGCTCATTGAGAGGTCGCTCTTGTTGAAGTAATCATTTGAACACATTGCTCTTGTAGAAGCCAGGTCCTTGCATAATGGCCTCTTCATGGAGTTCAAGAACGAGGCAGCTACAGGTCATGGTGTCTAGCCATCACACAGCAGCGTCTCTCTTTTATCTGTCAAACACATGTAGGCTGTAGTTTCGGGTTCGTGTGAACACGCTATACCATTCTCTTAAAATTTCATCTACAGGCTACAGCTCAACTGCCCTGCCAAAACAACCTGACCTATATTTCTGAAGATATGGAATTCACTCTGAAATTATTATTGAGGAATTTAACAATTATTGTTCATTGTAAATGATGTATAATTATCAGAGAATAGAGATATCTTTCTAAGTATCAGATTCTAACAGATGAAAACACTGTTGAAAAAACTAACAATACAACTTTAGTGAAAATTCACTTCAAAACTGTATAATTTCTGGCTACAGAACCTGTACAGAAAAACACAAAAACCATCCGAACAAAATTCAATAGTCGTGCTTCAAAACTACATGGTTCAAAATTGTTTTCTTTCCGGTTTATTCATAAGTAGGAGCCAAACATTGATCAACCATATCCACAAGGCCAGGATTTTCTAACGCTGCCGCCACCCGTTCTTTGTCATTCAACTGCTTATTTACTGCAATCAGTTGAGCAAAAAAATGACCATGAGTAAAATGAATTAGTACTTTTAAAAACAGATAAACAGAAATGCAGGTAACAAATACCTGCAGCTTCGGTTGCATGAGTTCCTGGTGCTACCCTGATATCCACCTGAAGTATTTGAAGATAACTAGGAGATCAGTACAGCTTGTTTCAAATTAAGTATACTTCACGAAAAACATTAAAAAATCAAAAGCAGAAGAATTATGGTCTCAAATACTCAAAAAGTAAAGAAGAAATGGAACAGAAAGCCTTTCTTATGGCGAGATGAGAACTAAATAAACTATCATATGTAATAAGATTTGATCAAAGTCCACTTAGCAGCCCCGAAGCATACAGAACATCTATCTACCTATAAAGATAACAAAAACTGGACACTAATGAGAAGATGTACTTGAGAAATGTTGGCGGAAGTAATGATACGTCTCATCAGTATATATGCTGAACCAACTATGCAACATATACTGACATTATGAAAATGTAAAATCACACTCAAGGAACTTGGAGATCACAACTAAATGAGATTTGTGTCCCACCCTTGTAACGAGGAGGTAGACTGCGCATGAGTTTTACACGTAAGCATAGCCCAATAATTGTAGCCATACTGCAGTGTTGAACTGTAGGCGTAAATGTGACCCTGCATCAAAAGATATTATAAGAGAAGTGATGATCTCAACTGTAAATTCATATTTCAGTGTCTACTGAAAAGCTCCAGCTTGAAAGGTGAAGAATTATGTACTCACCTAACATGGCTATGCTTATCATTTACTTCAACTGCATCCTCCGTGATAACTTTCAGTTCTTCCAGGGAATAAGGATGCTCTGGATCTTTTATATCTCTGATATGATGTAAGACTGTTAAGAAAATAAAACTGCAATATTGTACATAACAAAAAGGCTTGAACCTGCAGCTTTCGCATTGGCAGGGCGGTGCTCTGACCCAAACATCAGGAAAATGAGTCTTCTCGTTTTATTATTATAGTTGATTTCACTTCAACAATAAATCGAAGTGCTGTAAGTTGTAACAGAGACACGAAAGATAGCATACAAATAGTATGAATCCAGTAGCATCATAGTGGACCAGTTCATGAATTGAATAGAAAAATCCATAAGCTCTATTAGAAGGAAAAAAATCTTATTGGCACCGAGTACCACTTAATGCTTCTTACTAGAAGATTTTCAGTTCATAGTGAAGTCCGATGGAATATCATTTATCTAGTATTTCATTCTAGAATCTAAGACATAGATGATTAACGTGCAAAAATACACTCACTTATAAGAAAATTCAGTAAGGGATACGAGGCATAACTAGCTCACTGAATATCGTGAACATTTGACAGTAGAAACTAATACTTTAACATTTGCACCATTAAACTTCCCTTTTGCTACACTAATCAAATATAACTTTATTTTTCCTAAGTAACAAGAAACTCATGCAAGCAAAGAGGAAAAGAAAACAAGATTCCATTCCTGGTAGAGAAAGTTGAAAGGATCTCAAAAATTTCTAGTTGATCGATAGGGTCCGCAGTATATTCATCAACATCAGCGGGCACTACAGGGTCACGTATGCGCTCTTTTCTTTCATAAACAACAGGATTTGCATTAATCAATCCCTGAGCCATGTCTGAAGTGAAATTTGGAACTAAAAGGGTCTATCGCCTATGGATCTGAAAAACAAAATTTAATAACGTGAATATTTTCTTCATGTTTACAGCAATTATCAATGCATAATGCCTACATATAAATAGACACTATCCTACATGAAGATGATCTCATTGAAGAGTAATCATCCTACTCACTAAACTATCCAAAAGTCCAAAGCTTGTCGGAACTCAGCTATTATGGTAAAATTCTGATTTAGGAATCTCCAAAAGCATTTAATAATACATAATAATGGTAGTGGTTGAGTTACAAAGGGTGGTATTCCTCACTCAACCTCCAGTCGGTGTAGTTAAAATAAGGTAAGTGTACATAGTCAAAAGAAGCTTGAAGACTAAATAGCCATAGTAACTCAAATTCGTACCCATTCTACTTTCAACACCACCAAGTACATAAGTAAACCAACAAAAATCTTCCCCAAATTCAAAGTCAACCTATCAAACCCCTAAATGTAATCTGGGTAACTTATGCATGCATCAAAGAATTTCATCGATCAAGATTTTAAGTAACATACAGAGTTTCTGAACTACAAAATGAGTACTAATCCCATGTTTTCAAATTGAAAATGAAAACAAAATTTGAGTAAATCTAGTCACTAACCTGAACAGCTCAGGAGTTGTATTAGGTTGAAGAGGCTGCTGCTGCTGTTAAAATGAGGTGATTCCAGATGTGAGTGAAGTTCCTGTAAAGGTGCGTGAACCAGAGATGATTAGATAGAGCCACACGGAGTTTAAAAGTGAGAGCGAATTTGGGGAGAAGGAAAAAGGAAAGTTCATCAAACTACAAACCTCACAATAAAAGGAAAAAAAAAAAAAAAGAAAATTCTATTCAATCTCCCAAAATTTCCCCACTTCTAAAATACTATGCATAAATTTTAAATTAAAAAGTAGCATTTAAGGACCAAATCGAAACCATTTTCAAGGTTACCGTCTGTGAATCAAAATAGGGTTTTTAGTCTGTAACACCTAAATACACATTTCAGAAATTGCATATCCTTCGATTCCTACCTAAACCACGAATTCAAAGAAACTAAAACGAAACCAATTTTTAAAAAGTAAATTAGATAAAAACCCAGGAAAATAAACACTATGAATTTCCATATTACAATCCCTTTATCTTGAAAACTAGTAAAAACAACAACCAAAATTCAGAAAAAAGGTTTCTCCTGACGAGGTATACAAGAAACCCTAATATCATATCGTGATGAAACTAGAGGAGAGAAAAGAGAGGCGTACCTGGAGGCTTTGACAAGAAGAACAAATAGCTCTATGGTTGCAAGGAGAAAGAGAAAGATAGCCTTCAAAGTTAAAACTCGCAATTCGAGGAAGGAAGTTCTAACAAGAATAACTCTCTGGTTGAAAAACGAGGGTTTTAACGGTTATGATTAACGGCGTCAAATAAAATATCAGTCGTGTCGGTAGCCGTTTTTAACTCAGTGGCTCTCCAAGGAATGTCCTGATGACCGGTAGCCGGCAAACTAAAATACTCCCACCGTTTCAGCAAAAGAGCTACTTTTCCAATTTGCACAATTTTAAATGCAAACATGTGAGAGAGTGGTTTTTTAAATTTATTTTCAGAATTACCCAAAACAAAACATTTAATACCATAAATATCTTCTTCCTTCGACTTTCTTCTTCGACATGTTTTATTCAATTTTTGAAAACTTAAAGAAACCACAGAATTTCAAACCCTTCCCTCCATCTCCATTTACAGATATGTGAGATATGTAAGTTAGATTTTGATCAGAATGATCAAAATCAGGTTCACTCAGAAACAAATTCGATCAAAACTGAAACAAATTCAATCAAAATCAAAATGATTCAAATGGAACAAATACGGAGATCTTCATCATCTTCTGAGAATCACAGAATCTTCTCTTTACTCCTCAATTTGTTACAATCACTACCATGATTTGATCTTCACTTTCAATCAAAATCAAATTGATCACAGTTATCTTATCTTGTCCCAGAATCACAGAGTTTGTCTCTTCACTCCTCACTCCTCAACTTGCTGTAACCACTACCTTGATTTGCATCTTGAATATCAATATCTCAAATCAACTGGAAAAGAAATTTCAAACTACAACAAAATCAATACGGATCTAAGATTCTCAAAGGAAAAATCAGCTGAAATTTAAAATCAACACCACAAGTTCCAAGGTAAAATATCAGATCCTCTAAAATATTTCCAACTTGAATCATTAATTGAAGTTTAATGTGTATTTGAAATTCTTTGTATATCCCTGCACTTTCATTGTTGATAATAAATTGATTCTAGAGTCTAAGTTTAGATTTGCCTCTTAGTCTAGAATACCATTTCCAGGGATCTGCCATATTTAAAACTTCATTTATCAACTTATAAGTATCATTGACACAATAGATGTGTTGATTACGAAACTTAAAAGGAATGACAACTCTTAGATAAAACAAAACCATTTGTAATTTTATCTGCATTTGGGTATGCCATAGATAGTCCCTTTATGGAGCTAGTTCCAACTCTTCGGATTACTCCCGGTCCAGTGGCATCCACAGTATCTTTTTCATGTCATTATTTCCGCTAATTGAGCTTGCAAAACGATACTAATTTAAGACATTATAATGAAGAATTCCTATCTCAGTTCCTGGATTAATCGACATTATAAGAATGTTTATCTCAGTTCATAGATTAATCGACATTATAACAATGTTTAATCTGCATATGAAAGAGTTACCCGAACTTGTGATCATGAAATAGGATCCTTGAGTAGATGCGGCGTAGTAGCATCGATCCAGAAAATGGGCACAAGTGAATCTTTAATCAAGGCTTCAACATTTGGACATGAAGTCTAGTATTGTCCATGGGCGATATTCATTAATGGACACTAGTACCCCTGGCTTTACCACTAACAACAAATAGCGGAGTCGGCTAGAGTCACAAGCATATAAGCTTTGCCTAATCGATAAAATATTTTTCTTTGCAACTTTTTATAGTCGTGTATTTCTGCACTTCATTGTTGAGTATATATAGTACACTTTCGAGATATGAGACATTAGAAGTATACCTTCTCGGCTACGATAGTTGAGACACGGTGAAGTGTGTGAGATGCGAGTCTTATACCATTTTACGGAGAATAAACATTACGTGTATTGTTGTTTGGATTGTCACGAGAACCTAAACACGTTTTGATATTGCAGAATTTGCGGTGCCTTCATTCATGGACATCGGAACAAGTTTCTCCACCAGGAATAACAAGAATCTCACCAACGAAAAACGCTTGTCGATTTACCACTTCTGGCGAAAGATAACAACAAAGGGAGAGTGAAAAGAGGTTCAATGCTAAGGGCTTCCCAACTGTTTTCCATATCAGTAATTACAGCGAAAAGGATATGGAAACGCGGAAAAGATTGTTGGTCCAGAAATGTACCTGTTGATGTGTCTTCGAGGAAACCAACCCGAAGTGGTGGTAAACCAATGGACATTGATTTGTCGAAGCTTTCAGAAATTCCACTTCGTCAACGCACCAACATGCGGTCGCTCGCTAGAGGTCTAAATATATCCACTTCAACTGTATTTAGACTGATCAAAAAAGGACGGATCAGAAGACATTCAAATGCAAATAAACCAGCTTTCATATACGAAAACAAGAAAGCAAGGTTGGAATTTTATTTGGGAATGCTCGAGCCAAGCCCTTACAAGGAGAACCCGATGGTTAAGGGTATGTATAATGTCATACACATAGACGAGAAATGGTTTTTTATGACCAAAACCAAGGAGAACTATTATCTTCTTCCTAAGAAAGCAGAACCCCATCGCACTTGTCAAAGCAAAAGATACATCAAAAAGGTGATGTTCTTAGCGTTTTCTCGTCCAAGATTCGATTTATTTGGGAATAAAGTGTTTGACGAAAAGATAGGGATATTCCCTTTTGTAATAAAGGAAGCAGCAAAGCGTTCCAGCAAGAATCGTCCAGCTGGGACACTTGAAGACAAACTGTTGAATCGGTGGACAAAGATAAAATAAGGGAGTGTTTGATTAACACTTGTTACCCGATAATTAAAAAAGTGGCCTACTTATAATAGGAAACTATATATATTCAACAAGATAATAGCCACATGTAAGATTGGATGATGAAGAATTCTTACATGAAGCGGCAAAGGAAGGTTTGATATTCGACTCAAGTTTCAACCCTCACAAAGTCCCGACATGAACGTGTTGGATCTTGGGTTCTTTAGGGCGATCAATCGTTAAAACACGAAGAGGCTCCTACCACTTTGTTGGTGAGCTCCTCTTGGCGATGAACACGACATTCGAAAAACTATCATCACAATCTTTAAATGCGGTATTCCTCACATTACAACTATGCATGGTTGAGGTGTTAAAGGTTCACGGTGGAATAAAATATAAGTTGAAGCATATAGGGAAAAGAAGGTTGGCAAGAATGGGTGAGCTTCCTACTCAAATCAAAGTTAACAAGGATCTAGTGAGGGAAGCAACCCATTACCACTCATGCTTAAGTTTTTTCTGCGATGATAAGAAAAATACTACTGGAGGAACTCAAGGCACTAATGTCATTATGTCAAACTAGATGATTTCACATGGTTTTTGATTAAGAGGTGAACTAACCTTAATCTCTCAATTCTCTAGCTGCACGGTGTAAGCAAGGTATTGTTCGAGTCGAGCATAACGGACCCGGTGACTGTGTGGACAAGGGGTATTGTTATATTCATTTTATGTTTACAAATACAAGTTGTATAAAAAAATGAGACTTTGAAGAAAGCTGTTTCTCTATGCCATTGGTGGAGCTACAATCTGTGGTTGGGGCCAAATTAATAACTCTGCGGCTCGTTTTTATTTACACATGTTATAGATTAATGACTCAAAGGTTTTCTAGTCCTAGTAAGATTGGGACCAAACTACTTATACTAACTACGCCACTCGTTTATACTCGTATTTTTATTTACACATGCTATAATGATGAGTAGCAACTAACCTCTTAATGGAACATCAAGAAGCCCATTTGAGATTAGGCTCCTTGTTACCACATGGTCTCCGACTTCAATGCCCACACTTGGACCGACTTGATACTCCCCTTTGCATAAGGATTTTGTCTATTAATATCGATGAAGAATATGAAAATGGTATCGAGAGCACATAAACTTACAAATGTTTTATAAATCCGGACTACTAAATACCAAGTTTAATTTACATTTCATGTATTTGTAATAGCTACATTCACTTTATATCACGGATTCACGCATTTCATGACTGCATTTTTCATAAAACAGTTAATGACTCATCAAAGAACTGGTTAATAAATACTGAATCCCAAAAAGACATGGACAAGGTTACTCGAGGACCGGGAATCCTCCAAGCTGGCCAACCAAGAGGCCACTTCACATGATTGGAGCGGGTGTACTCCTGGTCAACACCGTATCTAATTTCCGGCAACCATGAAAAGGAAAAATCAATCCCTTGAGCTATAAGCATAAGTTAAACATACTAAACAACCACATATTTGTTCATTAGTTAGAGCCTAAGGAGAATTCTTCAAGTTACAAATATCATCCACACACAATCGAATTTCCTTAAGCATCATTTGTTCAAACTTGAATACATCCTAAGTTGTGAAGAAATTACCATGGGATTTCGTCAATGACCTTACGATTACTAAAGATCTCGAGCGAGCTTTGTAACGTTTGTTTGTTTTAATTGGATCCCCTTGTGGTGTGTATGCATTATACATAAAATGAGCGCGTGCCCATACCCTTGAACAGTCCCGGACAACATTGGATACTCATTTTTTCCTCCAAAGGTAACATGAAGAACTCCATAGCAATCGAAAAAAAACCCACTTTCTTACGCAAATTGGTAACATGAGTATCAATTGATTCAATTATTCGATTCAAACAAGACCCTTCACTTATCTCTGATCTGTAACTAAGATAACACAAATTTATTCAAAATTACCACTAAAAATCCAAAAATTTCATGAATATTCTTATTAGATACCTTAAAAAACCATGAACTAACCTGAATGAATCTAAAGACCTTGGACAATCCAAACCTTAAAATGAGCAAACCCAACAAAATTGTAAGTCTAATTACTACTCATACCAATAGATTCATAAATTAGGCATTACAGAGGAATCTAGAAAACCCATACCAATAGATTCATCAATTAAATTAGACTATTATGAGAGGAGTATTAAATTCAACCTTAGAAACAAGTAGAAATCAAAAATCTCACCTTCTTGACTTTAACAAAGATGTGGGTGGGGGATCGATGGTGGTGGGGTGGTTAAGTGGAAGAAAATGAAATGAGAAGTAGAGATAAAAGATTTGCCGGTGATGGTGGGAGTGGTTACCAAAGGAAGAAAATGAAATGAGAAATAGAATGAAGAAATCGACATTCTTTTTTGTCGGTGATGGGGTGGTGGTGGATCGATGATGGTGGGGTGGTGGTGGATCGATGGTGTTGGGAGTGGTTTTCGGAAGAAACGAGAAGTAAGAGGTAGAGAAGAAAATGAGCTCAAAATGAAATGTGAATATACCAAATGAAATGAAATCTCGGGGAAAGGGTATTTTTGAAAATTTACTCTAATAAAAAATAAAGGTATCACTTTTTTTGATACAAATTTTGAAATGAAAAGTAGCTCTTTTGGTGAAGCGGAGGAGTATAATTCTAGGCTGAGCTCAAAGCTCGTAAACTAACACACAAGCAAAACTAGGGCTGCACGCAACCGAGTTGAATCGCCAAATCGAGCCAAAAGGACAAACTGAGGCCGAACCGTTCATCCAACGGTCGGTCATAGTTTTGAAATGAAAATCGGCTCGGTCTACGGTTTGACCATACAAACCGTATAAACCGACTATCTGAGACCCTAGATTTATTATTACCCTAAATCTTTTAAGCGCCTGGTTCATTTCCTTCTCGAAACTCATTTCTTCTTTCGCTCTCTCTCGAGATTTCACTCACCAGTCGCCTTCACCACCATTCACCAACATATGAACCACCTCCATCAAGAGCACCACCGCCTCTATCTAGTAAGTAGTTTTCTCCTCTTCTATTTCTCCTTCTTGTTCTTCTTTTGATTGATTTTTTTTTTCTTTTTTTTTCTAGGGGTGTCTTTATTTATTCTTGTTAGGTTTCTTTTGATTGCAAGTAAACATATGATTTCACTACCTCGATATGGTTTAGTTTACATTTTATCAATCAATTTTTGTTGTCAATTTTTTTTGGTTTATTTATTATGTTAGGGTTTTAATCATTTTTTTGTTTTTATTATTATTATTTTTATTTTTTAATGCGAGAAGACCGAAAGGAGTAGTTGTGAAGTTCTTTATCAAGTAAAGTTGTGTTGAAACTTTGAGGAGCGAGGTAACTAGTGTTTCTTCTTTTTGTTCTTTGTTTTGTTTCGAGAGATTTTTTCTTTGGTTTTGATACTATTTGTGTTGTGTAAAGCTTACAAAGAAAATCCATTTGTTTGAAAATGTGTTTGAGAATATTTATTAGGGTTTATATATCTTAGCTTATTTTATATAGTGTCCTGCTTGTTATTTATTTGAGTTTTAGTTTCTTACGGAGATCATGTAAGACTCGTGAACTTGATAAGACCCATGGACTAATTAATGATGTTGTTGTTGTTGTTGAAGTTGAATTTGTACACAAACTTGTATGACATCCAAAGGAAACTTTGGGAGGTTGGATTTGATTTTTGAACATCATCCAAACTTTAAGGGCATGCTTTTTGTTGCTAAAAGTTTGATTCAATTTGTTTACATTTCGCAGGATCATGCTTGCTAATGGTTGGAGCAACTTGTTCATTTTATTATCGAGCAAGATGTCAAATGCATCTCCAGCCTCTCGATCCCCTGCAGCTGGGTCTACTGAAGTGACACCTTCTGCAACACCTGAAGTTGTTGCTATAAAAGTAACGTAGCAGCCTACACATGACCCTGCACCTAAAAGATTTTACAGTATTTTTGTTGCCTCTATACAATGATTACAATGGAAATTATTATTTGCATTTTCAAAATAGTTTGTTATTTGGTTTTTACACACTGTGACCCCAAATGTTTTAATGGTGTTTGTGTTTTGTAGGTTGATGAAGGTTGGCTAATTTGATTTGGTGGCTAAAAATCTTCCATTTTTTTTATTTTTCTACAATAAAATATGAATGTAAAAAAAATGAGTTTTAGATGGTTGTAGTATTTAATTTTTAACTTTAATTTTTTGGTGGCACATTAATTTTATTAATTAGTGAGGAAATAATGAATAAGGATATCAATGCATTCATCGTAATGGAAGGAGGAACAAACACCACGACCGTTGGATGTCCCTCCCTCATGGAGCAATGGAACAAACTTCCATATCAAATTCTTAGGGACGATCTTTTGTGCATGGTGTCTTCTGTGTAGGATGTAAAGATTGATTATAACGCATAACTAATATTAAAAAAAAAAAAAAAACATTATTTTGATTCGGTTCGAAATAAGAATATACTCACGGTTTTAAGTAAATCATCAATAAATCCAAAGTAGTGACTTTGTTGGTCGCATTGAAATCGACCTCTTCCCATTTTTTGCAACATGAAACTTGAGTACTGAAGGTTTCTTTTCATCGCAATCATTCATTCTCGAAAAACTTGAGTTTCTCTTCTTTTTGTTTGTGTTGCAGATTTTGAATAAACTATTCATAACATTAAGATCTGATGAAGAGATAGTAATGATATTGATCAAGAATGTTGTTCCCAAGAATGGTATTTGTTATGGGTTAAAAGCAGGGTTCATTTTTCGATTGGTTAAATGTCTCGATCAAAATCGTTTGTTATGAGTGTTAGTAAATTATTCTAAAGTTCTTTATTCTTTGCGTATTACACATTGTAACTCTAATGTTATTTGGATTTTGCAGGTTGTGAAGGTTGGCTTATTCGATTGAGAAAAATAAAATCGGAGACCTACGACGTGCGTGTAAATTTTTGGTGATTCATGGATATGTATTTGTTTTCGATTTTTCCCTTTATACAATGTGTATAATGAAAATTATTATTTGTTTTTCTCTTCTTTTCCATAATGAAAATTGTTCTATTTTTTAAAAGAATACGTTGTTTGTGTTTTGCAGATTGGTGAAGGTTGGATAATTTGATTTTTTAAAGATATGGTTCAAGTTTTTTTTTTTTTAATTGTAACGTGGTTATAAACATATAATTTTTCACCTTATTTTAATTAGTGGCACATTTTTTTAATGGATGAGGAACTAATTAAGAGGGTTATCAATATCTCCATAATGGGAGGGGGTTCTGAACGCTAGATGTGTTTCTTTGGGGATGGGATTGGGATGGTCGGATTACTGTTTGTCTCTCAAAATGTTATCCGACCGTCAAGGCTCAAAACCCTTACATTTTTGTATTATAGATTTAATTTCTTTACTTTTTCGATATGTAGTGGTTTCATCTTATGTTTCAAAGAACTAGGGATATTGTTATCTTATGGATTTAGTAACTTATGATATTTCCTTGTTTTATTATTTCATTCTTATTAGGTAAGGTGTGTTGCGCATGTTCTTGTGCTTGTTGTTAAAGATGCAGTTGTATTGTACACAAGTCAATTAGCATGATAAGGTCGGTGATAAAGTATTTTACCGGTTCTCCCTCTAGGTTAGCCAAACTTTTAAAATGTCTTTGCTTTAAAGAAGATTGAATGTAAGAAAACGATTTTCTTAGATGTGGAATCCGAGATGGAATAACACATTTCTAATGCCAAAAGCTTGCAATTCCATTTGAAAGGACTATTAAGAGGTTAGAAAGGGAAGATAAGAGCTTCCCACATAAGTACATTTTCAAAGAAAATTTTGACGAGGCTCTACCTAATACTGATGTCGTTGTTATAATTGATAGTGATGATTATTTTGCTAATTCTTCATCTATTGAATCTGAATGTGAAGTTGTTATAACTAACAAGAAGAATAAGAAGAAAAAGAACAAGCCCCGTCATCGTGCTCCATATGATGCTGATTGGTCATATGGTAGATGTCATTGTGAAATGTTTAAATATTTTCTTTGATGCTACAGTTAAGTTCTCGGCTTCAACATAGGTTACCACGCATGAATTCTTATGGCGGTTAGCTTTGATACATGAACAATTGGTTCTTCTTAGAAACTACAGGGAGATCCTCATATTTCTAGGATGGCTGATCTCATGTTTCAGAAGTACAACACGTATTGGAGGGAGTACGAAGACACGGACTCTGTTATGTTTTTTGCTAAGTTACTTGATCCTCGAGAGAAAGAGTCTGGTTTGAAGTTCGATCTTGAATGTTTGTATGAGCAAGATGAGTACAGGGTTATAACGATTTTGAAAGTTTGTTAAACAAGACATGGGAAGCTTTATAAAGAGTACGGGAACATGTATTCAAATGCCAATGCGAGAGGAAGGTATTGGGTCTACAAACTGATTGCGGTATAGATGACGCGGTAGTTTGTGTGCAAGAAGTAAGTATTGAGAATATGTCTGAGTCAAGGAAGAAAAAGAAAAGAATGAATGCTAATTGTACTCAGCCAAAATCAGAAGTTGAAAGGTGTTTGAGGGATAAATGTGAAGCATCTACCAAGGATTTTGATATTTTGGCTTGGTGGCGGGCTAATAGTACCAAGTATAGGGTACTATCACTCATGACGAAGGAAATTTTGGCAATACCGGTCTCAGTACAGTAAATCGTATTCTTACTCCATGGAGAAGCTCATTATCTGCCATGACAATTGAGGCACTTCTTTATAAGCAAAGCTGGTTACAACAACCTATTGCTCTTGATTTCATATCTGAATATGTACTAGATGATAATGCTAGCATTGAGGATGGTAATGGAATTTCTTTTCTTCTTTTTTGACTTAAAATTTGTATTATTTTTCAACTTTTCGTCTATTTTGACTTTTGAGTCGTTCTCTTTCTTATTTGTATTGCTTTTCTTCTTTGTTTTGACTTAAAATTTGTATTGCATAAATTTTGGGCACATTGCAGAGATATGAAGGTTGAAGATTAAAGGGATGATTGAGATGGTTGCATCTTTTACTTGGTTTAAAGCTCATCTTTGATGCAATCTTTTACTTAGTTTTCATGCTACCTTTCTTTTTGTTATATATTTTAAACTTTAAGACTCTTGTTTTTTGAACTTTAGAATCCTTGATTTTGAACTATAAGACTTTGTGTATCGTTTATTATGACTTTATGTGTCGGTTTATTAATTATGTACTTGTTATTAATAGTTCGATTCTGATTTATTAAGACTTAGTATGAAATGGATGTACAAGTGCATGTGAGTGAACAGTTCAGTTTTAGTTTCAAATGTAAAAACCATGCTTTGTATGCAGGTTCGGACCCCGGTTTTTGCACGAAAATCGAACCGACCGACCGTTTTGTAGCCCTAAGCAAAACTTGTATGAAAATTTGTGATGGGGAATACGGGTAAACAATGACAATTTATGTGTGGTAATTAGTTTGGCACAATAAAGCACACAAAATTGCGTGTCATGAGACTTGTGTCGTAATGTGTCGAGATCATCTCAAAAGAAAAAGAAAAAATTGAAAAAGAGAAGTTTTATTAATAGTCTCAAATCGTCAAGGGCTACACAATATAGGAATGTAGAATTCTCAGTCTTTACAATCGAGTAAATAAATATTAGCAGAACTGGTTCCCAATTATAAGCATTAATTTAATGTTTTTACGAAATGTTATTATGTACACAAATTATAGCGTTGTTGTGCATAAATTTCTCCATTTCTATCACCAGTGAAAGGCAAATACGTATATGTTGGAATCCATTTTTTTATAAGACAATTTACATCTTCCGCACTTATCAAAAGTATTGTACATGTGTTTAATTAACCAAAAGAAAACAACTGGAAAGTGAAAAGAGTTCAATTATTATCGCGATTTGATTGGCGGTACACAAAATTGGTTCAATAACCCTCAAAAGATTTTTTTCTTGGGTGTAAAAGGCGAGTAATATTTGATCTTTGTTTAAATACGCAAAATAAAAAGATACTTTCCAATTATCCAATTTGGGTACTTTTCCCAGCAAAGTATAAATAAACTAAATATTATTTCCCAAAATGCCCATAAATTTAGTTATTTACAAACAATTTTTTTTCTTCAGTATTGGGTTCTTTTTTATCGGCACAAACAACAGACACCACGGAGAAAATTCTCTTTCAGATTTAGGATCTCAATCACGGTAGTGAACTCTTGTGAAATTGACGTTTAAGATATTTTATTATCAAAATATTCTCATATCTTCGAATCTATAAGTTTTAATGATTATGATTCATAGATTCAATTTCGAGATATTTCGATTTTAATTTCATCAAATTATTTAACCGATTATGATTCATAGATCCAATTTTTATGTTATTTTTTTCTACTTATAAGAGGAAGAAACATAAACTTGTAAGGCTATTTATTCTTAGAATCATGATTTGAAGTTTCATTAGCTATTTGATGATGTGATTTGTGTTAATTTTAGGTTTTTTCTTCGTGATTTTCTAGGTTTAGTAACAATATAATTTACATGCTTAATTTGATAATCCAAATTATTTTTAGTGCAGTTTTGTTTCGAATCATCTTTAGGTTTAGCGATAGTCTTATTTCAATTGATTGATTGTTGGACGTACTTGCTTTTTTTTTTCTTTTTTTTTTGTTAATAGGGATTCCATGTTCATCTTGTATCAGTTAGCATGTTTTTTTAATATTTATTCTGAGTTTGCATTCAGATAATTAACATTGAACTTTTTGTAGTGTTGTTTGTAAAGCGATATCAATTGATCGATCTTTGTGTACGAGATGATCTTATATTTTCAGCAATTAAAGCAGGATGAATCCAGTTTCATTATGTATTATTCATCTTGTTTTTGTATGTTTGTTCTTTGTAAAGCATGTTCATATGCATATATCAAGTAGTTTGCCACTTTTGCACCCACTATGGGTATGGAAAAGTGGCAAACACAAGCGACTAAGTGCAAATATATCACTTAGGCATACGCAATGGAGTCTCGGCGAGCGATAGAGACTCGTCGCTCGGTAATCTTAATAGCGCTCATTTGAGTCGCTGGTCGTCGGTAGCTAGTCTTTCCTTAAACGCTCATTGCCATCGCTTAATTTTTTTCATCCAACGTTCGGAATTCCCACCCCTATAAATACTCAACTTGAAATTCATTTTAACTCATGCAGAAATTTCTTAATCTCGGACATCTTCCATAATTTTCATCACTCTTCCAATTTTTCAAAGAGTATGGTGAAAATACGAACATGGATGAGTTCATAGAAAACTAGCATGATGCCAAAAATCAAGGAGTTGTTAACCAAGTGTTGATGGGAGAAAACGATTTGCTGGTTTTTAGGAAAATGAAGAGACGACCGTGCAGGCGGGGACTCCTCGACCGAGCAAATTGCTTAAACCTTTTTCAAACAAATGTATTGTCGAGAGTGCTTTGAGTTCGAGAGATCAATCATAGGACTCCGTCCTAAACCAAGACAATGACCGTTCGAGTCAATTCGATCACAAAGAGGGATGATGGTCTATCCGCTAGGAGGGAAGGCGAGAAGTATGTGAGATCAATGATGATCGAGGATTGTGGATGTGTTTGGAGATTTCTGCAAGTGAACTTATGAGTTCGAGTAAGTTCTAATTGATTGATTGAATTCTGCTCTGTTAAGAGTTCTTGTTCAGATGAGAATTCTTGGTTAGATTATGATTCTTGTTGTTCAATCGTGGATTCAGATACTTATTTATATTGCAAGAATAGTAGATACATTGATCCCATTAAGTGTGACGGTTGCTGGAGTGAAAGAGTGAGAAAGTGGGAAATCGTGGTTAAACCAGTTCCATGTCGTGCAGAGACTTGGTTGATTGTCCATCCACTACTTTTATAACTCCCTCAACTGCTTGCACGACTTACTCACATTTCTCATCGTGGGTGTACACACGTGCCATAGGCCGCCAGACCAAAACCCTAGTGAATATCCCCTCATGTGACGTGATTGATGTCTCATGAATGTGGAGCCTGCAAGGCAGACGTGTATTTAATTAGTCAGTTGTTGAATTGACTAGACGATGAGTCTTAGCCTTGATGAGTCGAGCATAATGAACGGATATTGATAGGTGTAGAATACACCGTATTTAATATCTAGTATTTATGCTTTCTTTGCGAGTTTTCTTGTAAATTATGTATCTTATGTTTACTTTTGAGTTTATTAGGTGCAATGGAGTCATTTGGAGCGAAAATAAGTGGAAATAGCTACAAAAGTGAAGTCACAAGTGGAGAAAGGCCAAAGACCAATTGGAACTCGTTCAAATACAAGATTTCTACTTTCATTGTGTAGAGGGACGAGAAGATGAAGACAATGCCGAAAGAACTGGAGTCATTACGAGTTCGTATGAAGAAGTTATGAGCAAAACAAGAACTCATAAGCAAAGGGCAAAATGGTCATTTTATCGGGAAGTACTATTGGCACCCCCGTTGTAGTGAGTTAAGGGGCGACTCTCTCTTGGAGGAATATTAAAGACATCCAACTATGGTTAAGGGGTTGCTAATTTAGGATGGCCCATATCTGAATCTGAGGGTGTGACTAAATCCACTTCAGAAATATTACCCTAGTAGAGAATTTCATTCTCCTTCTCAATCATTCTCACTTCAATTTCACCTGAAACAAAGATGAGAGAAACAACAATTGCTGTATATCTGAGTGATCGGAAAAGGAATGTCAGTGATGAATGTGAGAAGAGATTGTGAGTCTGTTGGCAAATTAAGATCGAAATCGAGGCGAATCTTTGGATTTGTAAATTGATTTATAAAGCCTCGAAATGGTGGAGATTGATTAGGGTTTGATTCAAATCGGAAGGAAGAAATGTGATGAGTTGAAATCGAGAGAGTTGGTGGTGAATAGAGAAGTTGTCTTGAATTGAAGATGGGTTTCACTCGAGTTGAGTCTTAGCGCGGTGCTAGGGATTGAGATGGTTGTTGCTTAGGAAATTAGTTTGAAGACTTAGTGGGGTTGATTTGGCCTTGTTGGTCTTTGTGGTCTCAATTTCAGTATGGAATTGCAGTGGAGAGCATTGTAGGAGATGGCTATTGATGGCATGGGAGTCTTGGTTCTTGTGAAGAATAGATGGAGGTCAAGGCTGCGTGTGGTGGATATGCTTGTGGAGATAAGAGCTTGATTAAGTTCGATTTGGTAGGGAATGGTGGTATATCGGGTGCAAGTATTGGAGCCGATGCGATAGCGATCACAGTTTTAGATGCAAAGAATGGCATCTTGCCTAGAATGTGCAAGACTATGTGTGAAGCCAAAAGTGCGGCGTTGTAGCGAGGCCTTAAGATTGCAGGTTATGTTCCAATGAAGTTTGAAATTTGGGAGCTATAAGCCGGGAGGTTATTTCTTTGGTGAGAGTTGGGCTGTGATGATGGCGAGAGGGGCAAATGTTGTTGCTCTGTTGGATTGAGTCTGCAGTGGAGTTGTTGGTGGTGTGCTTCATGGGCGGTGGTATTGGCTAGTGCGAGTGAGCTAGAAACAGGTACTAGTGATGATAGATGGGATGATGATGAAGTTTGTTTCGAGTGATTCTTTGTGATTGAATAAAGGAGCAGGCGTGATCTTTGAGCAATGTATAGGCTAGGTTCTTGGGCTGGGTTATGAGCGAGACGGGGAAGAAGTGCAAGGATGATGAGAATGGTCTTGGGCTGGAGCGGAGTTTGGTGGAGATGAAAGCCCAGGCCAAGCAAGGAATGAGAGTGTGTAGTTCAGCTCGGGTGCGGGTCGAGTGAACAAAGGCTGGGAAATGGCATTGCGGGTGGTTTGGTGGTGTTAGTGGCAATGGGTGTAGAGGCTGCTGGTCTTTGCAATGAATTATGGCACGAGGTTGAGGATTGGAACCCGGTGATTGTGACAGATTTTGGAGCTGCAATTCGGGTGGAGGACGAATGGATTATGTATGAATTCTGAGGCTAAGAAGATGGAGATCTTTCTTGGTATGAAGCAAATGGTGCTTGTTGCACGAAAAGGAATGTCTTTGTTGGCAATGGCAAAGCTAGAAGCGAGTTAAGCAAAGAACATCGAAGTGGTAGAAGATCTTTGTTGTGGCTCATCAGGTGTCATGGCGAAATTGCGGATAGTTGTTGCTACTACGAGTCAAGTTGGGCGACTTTGCAAAGAAAATGTTACGATTCTGAGGCGGGAAAGAGTTATTCTTCTTGTGTCTTCCCATTATGGAAGCGATGGTGTTGCGAGATACATTGCAGAGGCCAGTGGCCCGAGTGATGGGTGGAGTTGAAGTTTGAGAAGCGAGATGCGGTGATGATCTTGGTCTAGATATGGCTGAGTTACGAGTTGTTAGTCTTGTTGAGTTTCATGGGGTCAAGTGTGTATTGAGATGGAGGATGTACGCGGTGAGCCAAGAGTTATGGGATTGCGGTGTGTGTTTGTAATGGATGACCGAGGCTTGCATTACGGGGCTTTGAGTGGCATTTGAGGTTGAAGCCGCAATTGTTAATAGGCGTGTGTGTGTTGGTGCTTTCTGTCTTTGGTGGTTATGAGCTGCCCGGATGATGATTATGCGGCTGCAGACTAGTCTTGGGAAAGGAGCAAGGAAGCATTGCGGAGATGGCAAGTAAAGGTCATGCATTGATTGAATGGAAGGCTGCAGTTGGAAATAGTGAGTATGCATGAAGGCAGGCGATGCACCATCTTGGTGCAACACAAGATGGCCTGGCAAGATGGACTTTCCGGCTTGTGCAATGGCCTGAGCCAAGGCTAGTCACCACTCACTCGGCCAAAGCGATGGCTCCACTTCGGGTCGACTCGACCCCACTCTGGTTGGACCGGTTTGACCCGATTAGAGGCGGCCGTCCGACTCGAGTTGACTCGCGATTTGACTCGTTGGCCGGTGACCGGTTTGACTTTGCCGGTCCACCTAGTTTTTCGGCGATTTTTCCGGCCAAGTTCGGCCATGATCCCGATTTTCCGACGAGCGTTTTTTTGGGACATATTTTACGCACGGGTTTCTCTCATGGTGGGCGGGTGAATTTCCAACTAATGGACTTTGAAGACAAAACCTAATTTTGGAAGGAGTGGAGCTATAAAAGAGAGGACTTTTACCTAATTGAGGATCTCTTATTATCTATTCTTTTTGCCTCTACTTTTGTTCTAGGGTTTAGAAACATGAAGTCTTTTCTCTTTCTTCTTGTGATGAACTCCTTGAATATGAGTACCTAAGTTTATTATTGGTTATGGAATAGTTGGATTTCACATAATATGATTCTTTGATTCAATATATTAGTTTTGTCTCATATCTATCGTTTGCAATTCTCTTGAAAATATTGTTTTATGATTGATTGATTGTTTTGTCAAGTTGCAAATTGGTAGAACTTCTAATCATCTATTGCTAGTTTAGGGTTTATTATACGCAAAGTGATATTCCTTGAATAGAAGTAGCATAATATGATTATAGTTTGTAGTGATATATTCTTATGATCATATGTGAATCGTAACCTTTGTTAAATTGAATTAGTGCGCTTTCCCGTTCAATTGCTTTGATTAGCCTGATTTCATAGAACTTAACGCATCTAGGGAATTAAACTTGATTAGTGCTTTTACACGTTAGGTTGTTCCTTTAGGTAGAATTCATATTCGCATCTTTTAATGTTTGTTGATGACATGAGGAGGTTTGCGGGATATTCTTGCGATCAAGGTATTCTAGGGTCTTTGATAAAAGTTGAGATTAAAATATCAATTCTAGTTATTGTGTGAAAACATGTTTGTGAATGAAAACGAAATCCATGACCAATATCTTCTTATCCTTGATTTGATTTGTTTGTTTTGCTTTATTTGTCTTATTTTAGTTTATAAAATCACAAAACCTCGGTATTTTATATAGGAAACCATAACAATTTGACAACCTAGACCTCTCTGTGGGATCGATCCTTTCTTGCCCTTGCTATATTTATATTTTGAGTAGTAAGAAAGTGTAATTATTTTTGACGCTTACGACCGCGGTCAGATATGGTATGCTCTGAGACTCATGAATTGAGCATAAGATGTCTGCTGAAACAGAATAATGGAAAGACGTTGAGTCTTGATGAATTGTGATATATCATTTTACCAGTCGAGGTAATAATGATATTTGGATCAAGCGTCCGATGAGATTGCTCGATCAAGGATTTATTTTGATATGTCGAGTATTCGACGAAAATCAAAGATATTGCGAGAATGCTCATTTTACGATCTAATATATCATTGATGATCGAATGATATGAATCGAAATATTGGATGGTCGTTCGTTCGAACCTTGTTGCTAATTCGAGCAAAATATTGGTAGCGAGGACCAAACATTAAATTAGAATATTGATTGTTGGATCAATAGAATTCTCGAATGTTGATAGTTGAATCAACATGAGGAATATTGCTCGATCGAGCAATTGATAGTTTAATCATTGAGTTCAACCTAGTTGATTAGATGAGCAAAATAAATGCTAGTTTAAGCAAATATTGCTCGTTTCATAAAAATACCGTATTTGGACCGAATATTATAATTAATTAGGGCGTTGATTCTTTGGATCAACATAAAATTATTAGTGTTTGAACTTGCTCATAATTATGATTTGCGAGCATTTGGTTCAAACCTAATTTTGATGGATTGTTGATCAATTGATGATTTTATGAAAATCAACAAATAAGTGAGAGAGGGACCGGCTACATGGGATGATGGCCCTGACCAAGTAGCGCCCGGTGTTCGAATGAGCATATTCCAAAGTCCTTTCTAGATCAGTTGGTGAGAGGATGATTAAATGCTCGTTTAATCATTATTATAATAGTACTCGTCCAAGCATTAGGTGTTAGAACCTAATTATGGTGAGAGGAGGGACCGACCAAGGGTATGAGACCGGGCCTTGGTGGTCGTGGGACCAACCGATGGTCCTCGATCAAATTCAAGTTGTTTGGAAAGAGTTTGAACCAATATAAATCAATTAGGCAAAATCATAAAAGGATGTGGGACCGGCTTTTGCAAGCCAAATGAACGACCTTGGTCGGTCAAGGTGTAATGCAGTGTCACCATATTGCCCGTGACTCATTCGAGAATTTTGGTATTTTATGGTGCGCGTTCGAGCAATATTTTGGATTTTCATGAGAGTTTGATCTTGACCAAACTCTCGATTTTGCTTGAATGAGCAAGTAGAACTTTGCTCGTGCGACCAACATTTTGAGAATATTAAAATAATGTTTTTTAATATTTGTCGTGAGAAGCTTGGGATGGTCGTGTGACCATTTGACTTTTTGACTTTTGATAGTTTGAGCAATATTTGAGAAATATGGAAAATCGGGTTTTTGCTCAAACGAGAGAGTTTAATGAGATGAGAGAAGAAGTAATAATAATAAAATAAGGAATTAGGGAGGTGTGGGACCGGTCACGGCCAAGGCATGGCCGGGTCGGCCGTGTGCCCGGTCTCATGCTCTTCCTATTTTGTATTATTACTATTGGAAAATTTCTTGGTTGGTCCTAAGACCATAAGGTTATTTATAGTAGGGTCCAACCGATTTTACTCTTATCCTAGGGTCCAAAGTTCTTTTAAGTATTCCATATATGTACCTATGATTCATAACGAAAATCAACTACATGTCAAAAAAACTTATAAATCTCTGAATACAACAAAATCAAAACAGTTATATCTCAGTATTGCATATATGTACTTCTAGATCAAGCAAAAAAAAGTTACAAAAACTATAAATATAACAAAATTAAAGCAATTTTTATCAGTATTCCATATATGTATTGTTGATCCAAACAATTTGTAACAACAAACAAGCATGATCTGAACTATTTTCATCAAAAACTACCAGTACATCATATGCATACTGATGGTTCATAAAGAAAATCAAAGCTTTAAAAAATATAAAACTAACAAAAAGAAACTAGTATAGGCAAATCTCATAACGAAATAAACAAAAAACGTGATTATCCATCTAGATCTGAACTTTTTTCACGAAAATGAACTAATCAAGTATGGAGATCGAAAATTTAATCAAACATAAAAAAAGGACCATATATATGTACAAATCGAAAAAATCACCAACAATGCAAGATCAAGATAATTCAAGTGATTAATGAGTAGCGAGGAAGATGAAAATGATTTAGATGTAAAATAAATTCAAAAAAAAGAAAGAAAATACGATTAAAAGATGAAATCAATTAAGCGGAGGACTACTAGTAAGAAATCCACCCACCGATTACAAAATATGAGTTCGAATTCATGAATCGATCAACGACCTCAAAAAATCTTCATCGCGGACTCTTCCCGAAACATAAAATGAGAGAATGAATAGAAATGAACGATATTATTATGTTTTATATATCTTGGAGGGTGTTTTGGGCATTGTAATAATACGTTTCATGTGTCACTGCGTGTATGAGGACCTAGGCTTAAAAAATTGGGTTCATTTTCTTTTTTTGTTTTAATTATGGACCTCCAGTTACTGGGCTTTAGTGGGTGGACCTGCCACTAACTTAGACTACTATATTAGTACCTATTTGTAATTCCTACTATTATTATTTTCATCATGTGAGGAAATATGGAGAAACCAAGAGTTTTGCTCAAACGAGGAAGTTTGCTCAAACAATGAGTTTTCATGAGACAAAGAAAATAATAAAATAGAGTAAAAATAGAGGCGGGACCGGCCACGACGGCGTGACCGGCTGCCCGGTGGGCCCGGTCACGTGCGCCTCTTGTTTATTTTATTTTATAGTATTTCCCTTCCATATTTCGCATAGGTTTCCTCGTTCATCCATATTTTTGAATGCTCGTTTATGCATTTGGGTGCTCGTTAGTGCATTTACTGTTAAGTACACTCGCACCATTTTCTCGGGCTTACTTGGGGTTTGCTCAAATGCCCGAAAAGTGAATATCTATTACTAATCCATGGAATTCAACTGAGAATAAGCCATGAAACGGAGTAATGATATAGATTGAATATCTATTACTAATTCACGGAACTCCGCTGAGAATAAGCCATGAAATAGAGTAATGAGATAAAAATATATTATTTTCTAGGAATTCAATTGATGAATGTCACGCTAGGATTAATCTGTGAATTGCTCTATACTAGCATGTAATATGTCTATGAGAGTTTATTCAAGAATCGTAGTATGAGATGATAAAGAAATCATACTCTTTCTGAATATTAATTATGTATAGTCTGGGAACATTGCGACGGCCTGAAGACGTTAACGCTCTATAGTAGCATGCAATATGTCTAGGAGTTGTCCAATCGTTAAGATTTTGTACATACACATTCTACATAGTCAGGGAACAGTGTGGTATCCTGAAGACGTTAACGCTCTATACTAGTATGCAATATGTTTAGGAGCCGTCCAATCATTTCGATTATATATAGAAGTGTTGATGAAATATGCGAAGTGTCTAAATCTCAGTTGAGAGGACTTAAGAATCACATATTAATGCCGGCTCCGAGAGGATGTACGCTCAGTCAGAGATTATGACATGAGCTTTCACGTCTGAATCCTAAAATATGAATTTAACATACGTGTCTGAAGTCGTGTCAGAGATAGTCAAAATTATGATTTTACAATTTTAGCCTTTGTCGAAAATCCACCATCAACACCAAGCCATTGTGCAAATCGAATAAGGAGGAGAAGTCCAAAATTTACTACTGCAAAAGATAAATGTATTTGCAGTAATTATATTTTTTTTACTGGGACTCTCTTAATTGTAGGTGCATTCCAACCACAAACATTTTGGGAAAGGATATTTGGGAAATATATAGAAGAAACAATAAACCTCAACAATTGTGATACGCATGGGTTGTGTCATCGCATTGTAATCCATAGGGATATTATTAAGTATGTTGCTTTAGTAATGGTTTAATTCATCAAATGATCGAAGGATTTCATATTTTCATAATTCAATATATAAAAAGTCGACATGCTCGACTGAAAAAAAAAAACACGCCGACTAAGCACTTTCTGATTCTTGACAATGAAAAGTCGACATGCTCCACTAAACGAAGCATGCCGACCAAACTTAGCTCGGCATACTCGGCGACCAAATTTAGTCGACATGCTCGACTGAAACAAAATATGATGACCACATTGGTTTTTTCGCATTTACAGTCGTCATGGTCGAAAATGCATCACACTAACGACTGTCTATCAGTATGATTCACCGGATTTTGAAAATAAAATCAAGACAACTATTAGAAATCAAGACAACACGAGAAAAAATCACCTGTGTGTTGATGGTGGTTTTTAGTTCAATGGTAAAATCGTAAAACCACGTATTTAATGCGTTGTGATCCTAAGCAAAGGAACAAAAGCCATTTGAAAGTAATGAGTGCATAAACCTCTTTGCTCACAAATGTATTTGAAAAGGCGAGGTACCCAAATATACCTCAAGCTAAAACTTTTCCTAACTATAAGTCCTTTTTCCGAAATTGATTGTCTATGGACCGAGTCGAGACAATACAATTAATCGGTTCACACTTGATGTGATCGTCTATGGATACGAGATCGAGACAATACAACAACGAAGTATGTTTACTTGATACAAAGGTTCGGACTTAACCAAACACAATAGGATTGCTTATCAAGTAAATAGGAATTAACGTTTGTGTGATTTACTTTAATTATAATAAAACAATTATAATGCGGAAAATAAAAGTAAATGACACAAACGTGATTTTGTTAACGAGAAACCGCAAATGTAGAAAAACCCGGGACCTTGTCCAGAATTGAATACTCTCTCGGATTAAGCCGCTACACAAAATTACACCTAACCAGTATACTTGAGACCAAGTAACTAACCCTATAGTTCACTTAGTTCCTATCTCGTATTTTCCACGCCTCCGACTTGTGAATAAGTCACGTACTTGGAACAATTCCTTTGGTTCGTATTCCAAACAGTAAAGGAACAACAAATATGTTTGGTATCAACTCTATTCAACCAAGTGATATGAGTCAGACAAAGGCTCTTGTTTTATCTTAACATAAACTCCTTTCGCCACGTCCTTAGATCTATCTTATGTTCAATCACCCAAAGGTAATCGTTTAAGATTAAGCCAATCAATACCTTTAATCACAAGGAAACGTATTGATGCCGATCTACTAAATTAATCAATCCAATCTACCACAAGGATAAACTGATTATTAAGATCCTCTTTTACCGAAACAAATATTGTGCTCACCAAAGATTATAAAACCCAAGTCAGATCTTCAATATCTTCTTTGTCTTCAAATCTTCTTAAATCTTCAACAAAAACCTGCACATAATGATGCGTGTCGTAACCACAACAAATTAATTAATACTTTACTACCTAATTAACTAGTAATATAGGGTAGTCAAGGTCGATCCACGAGGAGCACGAGATTCTAGTTGTAAAAGTTGTCACGAAAAGGAGGTGTAAAAAGCAAAATAAAAATAAACAAAGCAATTAAAATCGAAAGTTGAAAGATGAAAACAATAAGAGAGAGAAGATCAAGGAATCCTTCTTCGTTGCGAAATAATGAATCAAGTTATGTCCTCTTCTACTTGTTATTAGACACAGATTATCACCAACCGTAGGATAGCAGGTCCGCTTAGCTAGCCCCAAAATCCTAATTTCACCGAGTAACAGTCCGCTTAGCTATCGATTCTATTCAAAAGAACCACCTTGAGGTCCGCTTACAAGATGTAATTCCCGAGAATGCATTAAGATTTATGAATTTAGGTTTAGTACTAGTAGTTAAACTCGGTTCGCTTGGTTCACTTTCTAGCGTTGTTTCTACACACAATTGCTCCACGGAATCCCTCCGCATGGGTCTCGTGTTTGCTACTTATGTAAAGAGTCAAAACGATTACTTATCCCCTAACTTTCACTAGCTTTAGATTAAACTAACAAATCAATTTAGCATGCATTCTAAACAATCTATCAATCAATCATGAATGTCTTTAAGATCACTCCTATTAGTAAAAACAAACGATAATCATGTGAAAACTTCAAGATAGAATTAAAACAAAAACTCAAATCATATTAAGAACTAGGAATTCATCCTCAATCAATAAAATTAACTACTCATGTTAAGGAGTTCACACAAAGAATAAGAAAAGAAAAGAATTGTGTGTGTAGAGATGTGTAAAGATGTGTAGAGAAAGATGTGTAGAAGTTGTAGAAAACTTCTCTATTTATAGGCTTCAATATTCTCCAAATCTTCCAAGGAATAGAATCCTTTTTCTTTTGCAATTCAATTTCCAAATCCAAGCTTTTCTCAACTCTTCCACCTTCTCTTTCCAAATTTGAGTCAATTCTCCATCCATTCCTAGCCCAAGTCTTCACACCCATGAGAGAAATCCATAGAAAATTGGGAATTTTTGGCTCGCCGAAAAGCGGGATTGTGGTAGAATCCGGCCGGAATAAGTCGCCGCCGGTCGCCTGAAAATTTCTCCGTCAAGAGAATATTCGACGGAATATTCCGTTCGGTCCTCCGTTAGGACTAACGGTCAAAGTGGTCGACCGTCAGTCAACTGTTAGTCAACAGTCAAGGGGAAAAGAGAGTTAGCTACCGAGTCGGCTTGATTCACCGAGTCAACTCGAGTCGACCTGAGTCACTTGGCCTAAGCCATTTACAATCTTGCCAGGCTCTTGTGTTGCACCAGGATGGTGCATCACTGCTTGCTCCCAGCCATAATGGCTCTCTACCATTTCATCCATTCTAATACCACTATCTTCACTGCCATTCTGTTCTTCTTGCAAAAATCATTCATTTATCCCAGCCAATTCATCTTGCAACAGCAATACATCCACCATCTTCCCATGGCAGTGACCACCCACACAGTGCAATTTCAACCTGTAGATTGATCCCTAACCACTTCTGGAACTTCATTGCTATCTGCCCTGAACCACCAATAACTACTCCAATCCTTGCCAATGCCATCTCTGCACTCCCTGTAGCTTCAGCTCGAGACTGATCTCACATTAACTCACAACAGACCACTTCCCACCATCACCGATTTGAACCACAGCTTCTCCCATTTCGTTCACACAACAACCACCGGTTCCACCCAAAGCTTCCATCACTTCTAGCAAGCCACAAAACCATCACAATCACCGGCTCAAGGCTTGGTTGAGCCATCTCTCCGCAACTCAACCAACCTGCTCTGTTGCTCTTACTATACTCACCTGCAGACTCAAACTCGAGCTTCGCTTTGCCATTAACTCCACATTCAAGGCTACAGTTGACTCTAAGCACCAACCTGTCACATTCAATTGCACAACCTCTCGATCCACGACCATAACCTCCTCCAATTTCAGTTATTCCCCACCTGCAATGCATCTTGCTTATCTCAGCACTTAGCCCTTGTATCTCTCATGCCATAGTTTCATCAGCCTGTAACCACAAACACCACTAGGCTGCACCTGCTACATCAGTTGCATCTCATCAACACCTGCACCTGAAACAGCTCCACTCACTAGCTACAGCCACCACACACGACACAGCAACCTCCATTTGCACTCAGCTGCCAATTGTTCTTGGCATCCATCTCCACCAACAGACCCTAACCTGAGCTCTAGTTCCTCTCTGCATTGAATCTGAGCCAGACCCAAGTCTTAAACAACTTCTCTCGACTGATTCATGCTTCAGAATCTGATCCAAACTCATTACGATGTCGAATCCTCCAAAAAGACATATCTCGACTTTCAATCTCGAGTAAAAAAACCTACTCAATCCCCATCTCGGTTGAGTATCAAACTCTAATCCGTCCATCAAACCCTTACCTCTTTCGATCGATCTACTGAGATCGATATCAACATCTCGAATTCTCGAACCGGACAGAGCAGCAGCCACTGGGAATTTCATTTCTCCCTTGCCTTGAAACGCAACACCTCTTCTCTTTCTCAAATTAGTAGCCACAACCGATCTCAAACTCTCGTCTGTTCTCAGCCCCCAAAACCATCATCGATTCCTCACGGATTAGCAGACATGGCTGCTTTTCTTTTCTCACAGATCGGAAACAGATCCTCTTCAACTGATTTCCCCCATCGATCCCCTCCATTTCTGGCCGCAGCGTTTCTTCTCAGGTGCAAATAATGATTGAAGAGAGAAATAACTCTCCTCGATTAGGTTTAAGTTAAATGGGGCGGGTATGGATCCGGGTACGGGTATGGGTCTACGGGTTTAGGGTGTGGGTGGATTCAGACACCCACCATTAGTACACCCAAAATGTGCTATTTTCACTCCCTTCTTTTGGATAAGGGACACCTCTTTGACCTCCCCTTAACCTTGGCTGGGCTCCATATAGTATTCCCTCCTTCGTGAAATGACAATTTTACCCTTTTGCTCAAATTGAGTGATTTCTTCTTCTTTTTCTCCGTGCGACTCCAAAGTAGCTACAAAACTCAAAACAAGCGTAAAATACATAATTTACAAGAAAAAATAGCAAAGAAAGCATAAACTCTTAGATAGTAAATACGGTGTATTCTACACCTATCACATAATCACTTGAATCTCTTGTGATCAATCACGCATGAACGGAGTCTCATTAATAATGGATTATCACAAGATCGTCTTTAGAACTAACAACGAGTCTAGGAAGATCACCGTCGAAACTACGAACTAGTTTGAGTGAATCTTATATTATAAGAGAAGATTCTCAAGAATAAACAAACTAGGTGCAATCGATTTCAACCACCGTTAGTCAATCAAATCAATCGAAAACAAAGATAAGCCGCAATTATCTAGTTTCCCACCAACGAGGTCGCGCTAGAGCTTCTCGGTCCCAAAGAAGACTTTAAATTGAGCGGTAGTAAGATTTATGCCAAATTAGGTTACTCTCTCCTCTCCGAATAGGCGCTACACCGATTACAACAACAAAAGAGTAAATGCATTATTCTGAAGGTGTTTATGGGTGAAAACTATTCCTGCGGATTTGGTAATTTGGGGTGTGTGGATGAGGAATGAATCTAAACCCTAAACAAATGCAATTTACGCGGTGAGTGCTTGTAGATTCGGAAATCAATGCATTGCAAGTCCTACCTAAACCAAGAAATGGTCGTTCCGAGACTTGTTTGGTCACAAAGTGAAGGATATGGGGTTGATCTTAGGGAGGGAAGCGAAGAAGGTGTTGAGATTGTGAAGGTGTTGGCTTGCTTATGACTTATATGTAACGAGAGGTGAACCAAACTACAGGATGCAAGCTATTAGTTCCGGTGTTTTTGTATTAACACTTGGTTTCTGTTTTTGTCTAGACTTGCTCCTGTTGGTGGAAATAGGGAGGAGAACCTATTTATACAAGTCATTGAGCCTTATTCACGTCTCTCGTGGGAAGTGGAGGAAGTGGAGTGATGGAGTAGTGGATTTGTGTGTCGATGCTACCACGATCGAGTCTTGCCCACTTCTCCTGTCATCGCCAACTTAGTCCATAACTTCCTAACACGTTCTTGTGATGGCGCGTTGCACGCCGCACGTTGTAAACCGCCGGACCAATACCCCCAGTATGTATCCCCAAGTTTGTGACATGATTGATGTACGGAATGTGTGGATCGTGGATCCACGAAAGGTAGAATGTAATCTTTGAATTGAATAAGCTGCGTTATTCGGAAGTTGATACTTGTGAAGTATCATGTGTATTTTATGCGAGTCTTCCGCATCATGGTGTGGTAAAGTGATGGGTGGTGACGCCTCACCGCCAATTAAATCGACCGGGGTTGTATAACCAAGGCTGGTGAAGTTGGACGGACGAGATGATCTTTGAGACACTCATCTCGGCCAGTTAATGAATTAGGGTTTTGAAGAGGTGCGCAAGCATCACTCTTGACTTGGTTGAAACCAAGCATGGGAAGGTTTTGGAAAGGACCCGGCCGGGCATGCGTGTAGACAACATACCGATGTACATGTCCATATCTCAACTTTATCCCATGAAGGTGCAATCTAGGCCACTCAATTTGACCGACAAAGAGGAGTGGTGGAGATCGATTTTGTAATAGGAATTTGGTACCGCAAAAGCCGCGCACCATGCTCACTTCCGCGCGCGTTCCAAGATGACCTAACTTGGTCGGTCTTGGACCGGCCCGGTCTGGCGTGTAAGTGGTAGGCTGGTGTTCACGCCTACACACTAACTATCCCATGAAAACGTGATCCAACCACTCAAATCGTCCGTGAAGTTGAGGCGGTCGAGATTAGTTTGCGGTTTGGGAGGTGTGACCACGCTAGTTTGGGCGCGCGTCTTGGAATGACCGGGCGTGATATGCCTTGGCCGATCGGGTGAGGGATAGATGGGTCCACGGTGGTCATGCTTTGGTATGGCCGGACTCGCTTAATCTAATATTGGACCCTCCATTCGTCTTTGGAAGATGGACGCTCGTGATGCTCAAAACCTAATTTGGGTTTCACTAACCATGTACCATGCTCTTGTTTAGGATAACCAACCATGGTTGGTCTGACCGATTGGTCGGTATATGTAGGCGGCCCACGGTGATTGTGTTGACATGCTCGGGCCCTTTGAATCTTCATCTACACCCTCCATCTATACCTGCGAAGATGGATGGTTGAGACTATTTTGCGACACATGTAATATGCCGCAAACCCTAATTTAGGGTTTTGCCCATACTTTGCTATGGTTTGGACGTTTTGGCAAGCTATGCCAGTGCGGAGGAGGCCGACCATGCGGGAGTCCGCGTTGGTTTGGCGGTGGATATTCCATACCAGCAGGGGTGATGGAATTGATGCAGGTCATCCAATCATGCTTGTGGAGTTGGATGATGGTGATCATATCCGGACGATACCGTAGTCCGGATGCTCAATCGAGCTAGTATAACACACCGAGAGGGCTCAATCGGAGCTAGTATAACACACCGAGAGTCGGCTGCGGGTATTTCATACATGGTTTCATTATAATGCTTGGAGGTTCGTGTTGCTCTGTAAGAGCAACACTCGATCGTCATCTTGCATAGCGATAATGAGTACAGGAAATTCAAGGTCGATTGTGCATTAATTTATAATGCTAGAAATTCACAGGTATATGGGATTGTTGCTACATGCTCCAACACGGATGAATTTCGTGTATTTAATTCACAGAATGGGATTGTTGCCACATGCTCCATTCTAGGTGAATTAAGTGAGGGTGTATCCAACACTTATTGATGGCCTTATCTTTTACAAGATGTCAACACATAATTTTAAGGTTTTACAATTTTAACCTTAAATGAAAATCCACCATCAACATTAAGTCCCCCCCTAGCACGTAATGGTTACACCATTGTGGGGTAGGCATGAGATGGTGACAATTAAAGACAAAGCTTATGAGACAAAGTTAGATGTTACCGGGGAGAGACGGGTCATCCCGTCCTTGGAGCATGTCACGTTCAAGAGGTGTCCAGGTGAGTGTTCCCCTAGCATGATGTCGGTGTTGCTCGCTTGATGGATGTCACGCTGTTTCGTTAGTGCTACTGCACTGCTTGATCGAACGATGGGCTTGATATGCTGTTTTGGTTAATCGTGGCTCACAAGGCGTGCACTTGATTGAACGTGGGACCCGATGTAATCATGCTTGATTCGAACATGGGCGAGATGTGCATGCATCGATCAAACGACGGACCATCGTGTACATGTTTAAAACGCCGGCCATGTCCCGCGCCTTCTTTGGCCGTACGGTTGATGTAATTGCTCGAGTGTCATCTTTGCTACTTGACCCAAACACCACCCGAATAGCCCCACTAAACACCTACTTGAGCAAGCTGACCAAACACCTACCTTCTTTTGCTTTGCTCGAACGTGGGACCTGTGCAGCAAGCTGCTAAAAATGAACCTTGTGTGCTCAAATGTAAATGTGGGTCCTGGTAGAAAGCGTTGAAGCATGTACAAGCATGCCGGAGAGCGTTGAAGTGTTGAGCCGAAAGCATTTCTTACATGAGAGAGCTTTGATTGAGGGCGAGTTTGTATGCCTTCGACCAATGCAGGGCTAGGATCAAGTGGGACCGCGGCGTGCTGACCGAATGTCGACCATGTGTTTAAGCCTTGGCGCTGTTTTGTTGCCATCCTTGCGTCAATACTGTTTATTCGAATACCAGACTTTGTGACTTTGATCAATACGGACTTGAAACTTGAGCAATCTAGGACTTGTGACTTGATCAATCTTGAGGACTTTGAGACTTGAGCAATCAATACCGGTGTTTGGACCCAATACCAGCCTTGTGTACTCCAACGTGAATGTGTGTTACTGTCATGTGTGACTACACATCTAACGCGTTTTTATACAAATCTTGACTCATGTCTTTTATTGTATAATGAAGAAAAGAACTCATGTTAAGATGTCTTACGGGGATAATGCTTTAGTGCCAAGTCGGGAGGTGTTAATGACTTCAAAGATATGCCGAACATTGATGATGACTTGTTCACCCCTTTCAACTATATGAAAATATCCGTTCCACAAGATAACCCTTCTCTTATCGACTTCAAGGTTTTCATGCTCCGATGGGCCCTCATGAAGGATGGATGGGACGTTATGTTGAGAAATGAGTACATCAAAGATAACTTGACCGGGCGCAGATTATTGATGCGACTTGAGTGTTGAAACGGATCGAGAGGATGTTAAAGTGGTTTTAAGTGCGACGTTGAGGTGGATCTGGAGAGTGTTGAAGAAGGATTAAGAAACGAACGTGGGTCCGGAGAGAGCGTTGGGCGGCTCTTGAATAGACCATTGAAACGACTCCTGCTAGAGGGAGCGTTGAAGTGTTTCCCTTCTTGATTGATTTACCCTTGCGAATTCCATGCTTCTTGGTGACATCTCTCATGTTGAATAATTCTTGGTGACGGTGAAGGAACTTCATGCGAGCCTCGATCCCCAAGCGTGGTTTACATGGTTTGTTCGTAGTGGTTGTTTTCTATCCAGATATGGAATATCTTGGACATTGTTTCATCATTATGGGAGTCATGCATGTGGTCTTGGTTGGAGTTGACGGACGCGCCATGATGTTGTATCTCGGTGGTTTTCCTCTTCTGCTTGAGGAACTCTCCTCAGAAAGGCTAAGGTTGTATCACTTTGTTGGTGAGATATATGTCCTACAAACATTATGAGGCTCTTCATTACTGGCGGGCTGTTTTTTTCTATCGGGGCATATGTTGTTGTAGATGAGCGTTCAACGGCTCCGGAGGATGACCAAAGCGCGGATTCTCCAACATAGCATGATAGACATGTACCACTGCTGCGATAGAGTGACTACGCCGGATCTTGTTCGATATGACGCGTGGAAATCGTTATCTTCTTGGGCTTCTCCTTGAGGTATCGGCTCCAGGTGGAAGATTATGCCGTCATAGAGCGTTGACACGTTGCACCGTATTTTTAAACCAAATGGAAGTATGATATAATAAAAATTTCGAGAGGAGTTCGAAAGCTATCTTACTTGTGTCATGCTCGTACATCCTTATCTAGTTGTAGCCGCTACATCCATCCATGGAGGAGAACATGCGTGTCCATTTTGGTTGCATCTACTAACATGTCGATGTTAGGTAGAGGAGGATCGTTTTGGAGCAGCACTGTTCAAGTCTCGAAGTCTATCTATCCATTTTTGCACGATCTGAACTACAAATGTTTAACCGACTTGGATCCGTGGTATGACATGTAGATGATGAGTGATCAATTTTTATCTAAATCCGGCATTTCTTTATATCTCAAGCGAATATGTCTTAGTAATCTTTGATGAGTTCCACGAGCTTCGTGCGTTTATCCGTACTTCAAGGTTGAGCCTGATGGAGATAGGCCCTAGGAGATTCCCCAACGATTTCAATCTCATCGATTGTGGAGTTGGTGCCCTCTTCACCTCTGCAGTGGAGCATCTAAGACTTGCTCTTGTGGTTCGTTCTTGTTGTAGCATTCCGTTAAAGTGGAGAGGCCGTGTCAGTCTCCCATGCTAATTAATAATGGCGATGTCCCAGTATCCGTTTTCCCTTTACTCACGACTCGCCATAAAAGTCCGTTCCCTCTTACGTGTGAGCGTGGGTCGGCTTCACGGGATGAAGAAGAATGCTTAGTCGGCAAAAAAGATGTATCGTGGGTTTAGCCCTCAATGATGCAAGCCGGTCTTCTTCCCGAATTGACGCTCACGTGGGGAGTGGGATGCAACGAACTTGTTTGATTCTTTCGGGCGGAGCTTCTCCCGTATGTCTTGGTTTGGTTTCCCTCGAAGTCCGTCATTGTGGTAGGCTTCCGTGCGACCTTGCACGGAGAACCTTGGATGTCTGAGAGTCTTGAGTAATCACATTCGAAGACGCTCTCGTGTCGATAAGGGCCGTCTTGAACTCGAATCCTTGATGCGTGCGGTGACATGTAGGCACGTTGTGAACTTCCTCCCTGGTTGATTGCAGCAAAATGTCTCCGTGCGCTGATTCTTGAGAGTGTGAAAGTTCGTATAAGCTTTCCACTAGCAACGCTTCCCGATCCACCCTACGGTTCATAGTGAAACTATTGACTTGAGGAGGATCGTTGTGAGGATCGATCCCAGTGTAGGAGTCTCCATGAGCCGGACCGCTCATATCGATGTCGGCTTCTTTGATCGGGTCCATGGAGGTCCGCGCCGCTGAAGTACCTTCTCGGTGCGTTGAATGCGTTCATTTTTGCTCCGGGGCTGCCACGGATCTTGTGGAAATCGATCGATTAATGCCTTAAGAAAAGTGAGTACCTCTTTACGAGTTGCGGCCATATCCGTTTGAGTCTTATCAAGAACTTCCCTTCTCCATCAAGTCTGCAATGGTAATGGGGATGGTCCTCCTCTCGTCCCTCCGGCTCCTCGTCTGATGAAGGAGTGGAAGTTGTTGCTCTGGTGACTACCGGAGGTGTTACACTTGATGAGATGCCGGGGATTTGTGGCTGCTCTGGCTCACTAGTGATGGGAGGTGTTGTAATATCACTTTCTTTGAGTGATCGAATTGAACGTTCCCATCCTCTGTACTCACGTGTTCCTTGATTGATCTCTCCTTCCTCAAGCATTTCTTCACTTAGTTGAAAGGTCGATGTGGATTGAACAGTCTTTCGGGCTTCGACAAGGGTCTTGAGAAATAAATCTTCCAGCAGGATCCGTAAGGCTGCAGGCTCCATTTCTTTATCCGATAGACGTTGTGGTACCGGACAAGTCTTTTCCTCTCGTGGAGTTGCCTCGAGTCTTCGTTGTCTACTTGGACCATGTTGTTTCATCTCTCCCCCAGTCCACTGTGGTTACATGCTCTTCTGCATCTCCACTGGTAAAGGTGTGACCCCTGACTAAGGATCCAGCACTTCTTGCAATGTTTGAGTAGATGCCTGCCGACCCTTCTTGTAATTGCGCTGTTGTATCATTCAAAAGGCGGAATGTCTCACTCTGTCTTCTAGCGATACCAGTTGATTTGCCAAGACATCCTCCGAAGCATTCTAGCTACACTTCCCATGATATCCGAACCACTGTGGTCTCCAGGAGTGAGGATACATCGTGAGATGAAAAGAAAAATTGAGAATTCAATTTTTGTTAACCGAGATCAACGTCCCACCGTGGTCGCCAATTGTTTATGGGTGAAAACTATTCTGCTGGATTTGGTAATTTGGGGTGTGTGGATGAGGAATGAATCTAAACCCTAAACAAATGCACTGCGCGGTGAGTGCTTGTAGATTCGGAAATCAATGCAGGCAAGTCCGGCCTAAACCAAGAAATGGCCGTTCGGACTTGTTTCGGTCACAAAGTGAAGGAGATGGGGTTGATCTTAGGGAGGGAAGCGAAGGGTGTTGAGATTGTGAAGGTGTTGGCTTGCTTATGACTTATAAAGGGAACAAACTACAGGATGCAAGCTATCGATTCCGATGTTTTTGTATTAACACTTGGTTTCGTTTTTTTCCGGACTTGCTCTGTTGGTGGAAATAGGGAGGAGAACCTATTTATACAAGTCATTGAACCTTATTCACGTCTCTCATGGGAAGTGGAGGAAGTGGAGTGATGGAGTAGTGGAGTTGTGTGTCGATGCTGCACGATTAGTCTTGCCCACTTCTCATGTCATCGCTAACCGTCCATAACTTCCTACCACGTTCTTGTGATGGCGCGTTGCACGCCCGCCTTTGTAAACCACCATACCAATACCCAAAGATGTATCCCCCAAATTTGTGACATGATTGATGTAAGAATGTGTGGATCGTGGATCCACGAAGTATGTAATGCTTGAATTGAATAAGCTGCGTTATTCGGGAAGTTGATACTTGTGAAGTATCATGTGTATTTTATCACATCTTTGCATCATGGTGTGGTAAAGTGATGGGTGGTGACGCCTCACCGCTAATTAACTCCCGACCCCGGGTTGCATAGCAAAAAGTGGTGAAGTTGAACGGACGAGATGATCTTTGAGACACTCATCTGCGGCCAGTTAATGAATTAGGGTTTTTGAAGAGGTGCGCAAGCATCACTCTTGACTTGGTCGAAACCAAGCATGGGAAGGTTTTGGAAAGGACCGAGGCCGGGCATGCATGTAGACAACATACCCGTGTACACGTCCATATCTCACTGTCCCATGAAGGTGCAATCTAGGCCACAATTTGGCCAAGCAAGAGGAGTGGTGGAGATCGATTTTGTAATAAGAATTTGGTACCGCAAAAAGCCGCGCACCATGCTCACTTCGCGGCGTTTCAAGATGAACTAACTTGGTCGGTCTTGGCCGATTAGAGTGCGTGTAAGTGGTAGGATGGTGTTCATGCCTACACCTATCCATAACGTGATCTCAACCACTCAAATCGTTCGGCGAAGTTGAGCGGTCAAGATTAGTTTGCGGTTTGGGAGGTGTGACCACGCTAGTTTGGGCGCGCGTCTTGGAATAACCCGGCATGATATGCCTTGGCCGATCGGGTGAGGGGATAGATGGGTCCACGGTGGTCATGCTGGTATGGCCGGACCTGCTTAATCTAATCTTGGACCCTCCATTCGTGCTGGAGAAGATGGACGCTCGTGATGCTCAAAACCCTAATTTGGGTTTCACGGCCGTGTAACCATGCTCTGTTTGGGCGCATGAATTAGGATAACCAACCATGGTTAGTCTTGCCAAATTAGTCGGTAGTATGTAGAAGCGGCCCACGGTGATTATGTTGACATGCTCAGGGCCCTTTGAATCTTCATCTACACCCTCCATCTATACCTGCGAAGATGGATGGTTGAGACTACATTTTGCGACACATGTAATATGCATGAAAACCCTAATTTTAGGTTTTAAGCCCTCTTCTATGGTTTGGACGTTTTGGCAAGCTAGGCCAATCTTCGGGGGAGGCCAGGCCATGCGGGAATCGCGTTGGTTGGCAAAGTGGATATTCCATACTTTCAGGGTGATGGAATTGATGCGGGATCATCCAATCATGCTTGTGGAGTTGGATGGCGTGATCATTCGTCGATCGGTCAGTCCAATGCTCATCGGCTCCGGATAACATCGAGCTCAATCGGGCTAGTATAACATAGAAAGTCCAACTGTATGGGTATTTCGTACATGGTTTCATTATAATGCTTGGAGGTTCGTGTTGCTCTGTAAGAGCAACACTCGATCATCATCAGCGATAATGAGTACGAAATACAAGGGCTGATGCGCATTAATTAATAATGCTAGAAATTCATGGTATATGGGATTGTTGCTAAATGCTCCAACCTGGATGAATTTCGTGTATTTAATTCCTGAGAATGGGATTGTTGCCACATGCTCCATTCTAGGTGAATTAGTAAAGTGAAGGAGTATCCAACACTTATTGATGGCCTTATCTTTTACAAGATGTCGGCGAGCATAATTTTGGTTTTCAATTTTAACTTTAAATGAAAATCCACCATCAACGAAGGATTAGTTTGCTAGAAAGGAAAACTGCATTTATAGACAACGAAGTTTGGACACCAAGGAATTTCCAAAACCGAAAATATTCTGTGATATTCATAAAAGCAATGATTCTGTTTTCATAATTCTGAAATGCTCTATCCAAAATAAATATAAATCTCTGGAAAATGTAATTAGTAAATGCACATTACTAGTGTAATTTCCTACAAAATGAAATTAATAACCTTAATTAAAAGATTCTTAACTTACTTATGTTTCGATCCTCGGATTCTCTTCCCTTAGCGGTTAAGGAATATCTTTAACAATTATGAAATAAACATTCAAAGACGTGTTCAAAGTTTGTCGACATCTTAACTTTGTAAGTTCTCTTTCACACTCAAAACCTTGAAACCGATTTGCCGCACTTCCAAACAAGTTTAGAATTGGTTCATCGACTTTCAAGAACTATGTGATTGATCAAACCATCATTCAATCAAAATCATGGGTTTACGGTTCTACCTAAACAAGTTTCTGCCTCTGCCTCCATGTACCTTGTGCATAGTCACACTAGCTTCCCCAAAAGTTCGGTTGACTAGGTACTGGATCAGATTCCCATATATATATGGTATCTAACTTATATGTGTTGCACATATCCATAGGATTGGTTGCCCTTTCGCTTATAAACCTTCTTTGCACCCCATACAAGGATCGGTTCTCTTTGATGTATTGCACCCTTACTAGATCGGTTCCCTTTCCTTACTAGATCGGTTCCCTTTACCTTACAAGGATCGGTTCCTTTCCCATACAAGGTCGGACACATACAAAATCCGAATATACCACAGCGATTACTTAAGATCGGTTTACTAATAAAAGTTATACCAATACATAAGTCGCCTTGTGAACAAATTGCACCAAGAACACAATTGAGCGGTTATACTTATCACACATATTGGTTGTTTCATAAGATATGCAATGAATAACAAAACCAATAACACCGGCAATTTCCTTTGAGTTCCAAACAAGTTTATGAACTTACTTCCTAGAACACATGTAAACATTGTTCCTAGGATGAAATCTCACCTCATACCCGTACATAATCACAATAGCATTCAAATGATTATGGCGATGTCTTATCTACAAGTTTAATGGTTAACAATAAACCTCGTATTGTATTCCTTAATACTATGTCTATCTAGAGTTCAAATACGTTGCTTACGCTTTTTCAATATGCACGACTTGAAAGATACATTAGGGAATGAAATGTTCATTCAAATATCACTAACCTCAGTGGAAGGATGATTGTTGTCGTTGTAGCTCTTGCTTCTTCACATCTTCAAGTCTTCACAATACTTGTAATGTCTCATATCCTAATACTAAGCTAACCTATTGATCATTTTGTATCGTCAAAATAAATTACACTTTCTTACTACTCAAAATATAAATATATCAAGGGCAAGAAAGGATCGTTCCCATCGAGGTCAGGTTGTCAAGTTGTTTCGATTTCTTATATAAAACAAAGGGGAATTTTTCGATTTTATGTAAAGAAAATAAACTAAAAGCAAACAAAGCAAAGCAAACACGCAAATATGTGAAGATATTGGTTAAGGATTTCATCTTCAATCACAAACATGTTTTCAACACAATAACTAGAATTGATACTTTAATCTCAACTTTTATCAAAGGCCCTAGGAATACCTTGATCGCAAGAATATGCCGCAAATCTCTCTATCGTCAACAAACACATTAAAAGATGCGAATATGAATTCTATTCAGAGAACAACCTAACGCGGTGTTAACTAATCAAGTTTAATTCCCTAGATGTGTTAAGTTCTATGAAATCGTGCCAATCAAAACAATCAAACGTAAAAGCACTAATCCGATTTAACAAAGGTTATGACTCACTTCGCGACTAGTAGGATATATCACTACAAGCACTACCCACAATTATGCTACTTGGTAACTTAAATTTTATCACTTTTGCGTATAATAAACTCCTAATCTAGCAATGTAGATGAAAGTAAACTCAATCGATTCATTTCTGACTAAACAAGCATTCAACTCATATGACAATATTAATGGTGAATCATAAACGAAGTAAAGCATGGAGACAAAACTAATTTATTGAATAAGAAACATGCTTTTGTGAAATCAAATTAATCCATAACCAATGATATAATTAACTACTCATGTTATGGGGTTCATAACAAGAAGAAAAATAAGAGTTTCCATGTCAAACCCTAGAACGAAAGTAGAAGAAGAGATAAGATTTCTCCCTCATGGAGGGTCCCCGATAATTCGTCTCCGCCTCTTAAATACCTCTGCTAAGCTCAAATTTCGGTTGAGAGCAAATAAACTCACACCCAGCAAAAGCAACCTGCGACAGCCCACGCAGTGGAGCCTGGTCCAATCCATCTCGACTGCTACACGGACTGGTGGAGTCAATCCTCGCCGTTTGACCGATCCAGGCCAATTTAAGTGTATTTTGTTTGACTCCTCAGTGTATATAATTCATTCACGATTACTACACAGACATTCATTCAATTCCCATCTCCCATTTCGCTCAACTTGATTCACCCGACGATCCGTAATGCTCATTTAATTGCAATTAGTCTCAACGCTCAAAACTCTCACACTCCCTTGCATCTATTACCACCTTCAAGCACCAACACAATCAACGGCATCTTAGCTCAATTCATTCCAAGCCGCTCTCCATGATTGTTGTCCTAACATACATCTACTAGTAACGCACTATTCAACAATTCTCATTTTGAACTTGAATACTCATTCTACTCACAACAAATAACCAATTTCTTGCTCAGCTTCGATATCATCTCACTCATTGAGCTCTTAAGCTTCGTTGTTCCCAAGCAATAACATTTGCGCCTCTTCTTCCACTGGATCACCAACTCTTTTTCCGGCACCCGCCAAGTCCGTCATGCCCTTGTACCAACAGCTCTTGGATGCATCTTGTCACATCAAATCCGCACACCATTGCACCCCGTTGTTGTAAAATCAAACCCCATCGCCATTTCTCAGCATACCATCCTCAGTGCAGCACACAACATGCCTTCTAACTCTTAGAACTAACCACAACTACTCCTCAGAATATCCACTGGACTCCAATTGCAACTCAGCTAATCCATTCTCTATATGCAAACTCATCATCCCCACACCATACCCATTTGAAAATCTCAGGCCACTGACTCTCTACGCAGCTCATACTTCATTCTGTTACTCCATTATCTTCCATTTCGCTTATCGATTCCTTACTGTGAGCTCCACCACAACACAATTCACTATCACCGTAACTCATACTAGAACCTCACATCGTGACTTGAAAGCACCACCATTCTTCCATTACAAAGAATAACGTTGCCTTCCCATACACAATTCCACCTAATCCTTGGCAATCATCTCACCTTAATATCTCTTTCCGATTCGATCTCAGATTCAACCTCCATCTCACCGCAATGCCATTCCCATTTTTATCATACTCAAACCTGACAAACTTGCCTCACTTTCTTCGCTTCAATTTCAGCTCAAGTACACCACCAGCTCCAACACAAAAGCTTTGGGCTTGACTCTCATCTTCTCGATCATCTCTTTCTTCACTGCTTCTTTCATTCTTCTTCATCCAACCAAAACCATCGGCGAATCGCATCATCTTGACCAGATTCTCGCATCTATCTCTTCTTTGTACCACCATACCCATCTCACTGTCTTCTTGAATCCTAAGTAACAACATCACGCCAGCTAAATACACCATTTTCTTCTCCTTGTTTGTTGGCGGTTCATCTCATTCCCATGTTCACTTTGCAACAACCACTAGTTCACGGTACACTGCCCAGTTCAAACCAGCTCATTGTCTCAATTGCATCGTTCATGACATTGCATCTTCAACCATTACACTCTGCCTAGCCAAGAGCATCTCCCATCGATCTGTGTCCATCGCATCTCTTAAACTAACCACCAACACAAATCCCATTTGATCATTACATTTCACCATCGGCGACATAATTATAAACTCAATTCTATCGGACCCATTGAAACAACACTAGATTCATGGCGGAGGCTACACTAGCATCTCCTCCTTCCCTTTATAATCGAATGAAACATGAATTTGAGTCATACCATTAATTATCTCACCATGAGACTTCAATTTCTCTCTTCAACTCAATTCTCCTGAATTACATGAGTATCAGAAACCCATCTTAGTAACAGCTTGAGATCCATGATTTTCCTACTATCAAATATCCTTATCGACAGAATAATTCCTTCTTTAGTACAACAACAACAACTTCATCTCTCTAACGCTAAACGTCTCAATTCAGACCTCAACCTCGAAACCATTGATCATCAGATTTGCCACCATCTCGCCGATTCTTTAACATCTGGCCATTTTCTCGATCTCGATTCTCTCTCATATTATCTGGCCGCATCTCGCCTTCTTTTTTCAATCGAGACAAACACAATAATGAGAAGAGAAAATGTTTCTTCCGGTTTTGGGTTGTAGTGAATAAAACTGTAATTGCGGAAATCCCACACTACACCCCTCACAAGAATCCACACAATCAAATCATTTTAAGAC
>JAJJWW010003069.1:0-23834 GCA_023531295.1 Papaver armeniacum | reverse complement strand
CATTCGAGTCCTTTTTAATCCACAACATCATTCCACCCCCGAATGCGACTTAAGAGACGATTCCAACCTCATGTTCTCATGCCATGTTTCATCGGCTGTAGCCACAAACAACACTAGGTCGCACTGAAAGCTGCTCCACTCACTAACTACGGCCCACCCACCGCTATCTCCCACTTAATCACCAATTTCTACGAGAGACACAACACCAACATCATTGCAGGCTCCATGCCAATCATGCTTCATTTCAGCTTTCCCTAGAGCGACTCTGCAATTCCATTGCTTTAGACCGCCATTGGAAACCATTTTTAAGCCAAACAAGCACTACCACCTAGCATTGCCACAACCATCAACTCCGGCTACTCCATAAACCCCTGCCTTTCACCTGCAACATCATCTATGCCTCAGCCATTTATTTTGCCACAGGCCATATTCTCGTTCCTCTCCAGTCTTCGCTTGCCTTCCTTGCCCGTACTAAAACCATCATAACTCCGTAGCATCTGGCTCCGCCATCTTGCCAGACATAATAGCTCGGGCCTGCAATCTTGCAACTTCACCCACTCCATGCTCAAATAAATAGTTGCAAGTAGCAACTCGGACTACCACAATGCAATCCATTCTGTGACACAAACTCAATGCCCCATGCAGTCATCCACAGAACAGAGCAGCCACCCGACAAAGCTCCCATATTGCAACTACTCCTCTCTAACCCAGGTCCACCTTTCTCGGCCAACCTTAAGCTCATTACCATATCACCGGGCAACACAAGAACATTTGACTCCGGCAACAACCCTCATAACAACCTCCTGCAACTTGGATCCACAACAACCTTTGCAATTTCGGTCATCACCATTCTGACACATTGCGCCCGCATCGAGATGCATAGCTCTTGCTCATCGCCTTAATTGCTCCATCGGCTCTAGGCGCTTCCCTTGCACTGAAGCTCAATTCCACCTCAGCCTTTGACCATGAACCCAAGTGATCCACACGAGACATTCTAAGCACCAAAGCCATCATCTCATACCCAATAATTCATCCACCCGCAACCTCGGGCCATTAAATGCAAAACCCAGCCATAACACCACGATTGCCTCCTGCCTGACAAAGATTTCATACAATCTCCGGCCATGACTTCTCTTCGCCATGTCTCAACCACACCAATCTCAAACCATCACCGAAACATCCCCGTATGCTCCATATCGTTGCCAATGGTCGCAATGTGCCACATTGCCACACGTCCAAGACACCCAGGGGCAAAAGCACCAACCCCTTCAACTCCATTTCTCATCTTCTCTCACAACTCGAGCATACCTCAACACACTTGCCCCCCAACTATTACAACACCTAATTCATAATCTTCCACCGAATCTTTCTCGGCTTCCAATTTCATGACAAGAACAAAATCTCGAGTCACCCTCCTATACCACTAGACCATTCATTCACTCGACCTTAACATCCATGACTCACGCACAACCTCAGCTATTAACCCATTAAATCAAAACAGTGATTTCCTCAAGCAGCTACTGTTCTTAACTTCACTTCAACGTCACCATACTTCTTCATTCAACTCGATCTACCAAATCTCTATTTTAATCAACCCATTCTTGTGTTCTTCATCTTCTTTGATTCTCATTTGCCTTGTTCGACCCATCTTCAATCTCCTTCTTTTCTCGATCTACAGTAATGAGAAACCCTAACCAACTCTCGATTATTTAACACTCGCATTTGTTTCCTCTGTGAATTTCTTGATTTCTTTGGATTCAAGTTCGAGCAGCCTATCTCGAGTTTCGGGTGATGCTAATAATTGGAAAAATAATAACGCCTCTTTCAATTAGGGCAATGTAAGAATGGTTCCTAAGCTTAGGCGCCCCGTAAATGGATAAGGGCCATCCCGGTTCATCTTTGCTTTGTCGAGTTTCGCGAGAACTGCGCCTAACTCTTCCTTGCTTCAATTGTCGGTTTGGTCGAGGCCCGACAACTCATTTTTCACCTCCTTGCTTACCTTGAACCCAGTTCCGTTTCCGAATATAACTCGCGCGTGAATTGACCTTTTGCCACTTTGTGCTCCAAATGAATGATTTACGCTCCTTTTCCTCGTGCGACTCCATTGCACCTATAAAACTCAAAGCACGCGTAAAGTACATAATTCACAAGAAAAATAGCAAAGAAAGCATAAACTCTATATAGTAAATACGTGTATTCTACACCTATCAATGATAGGTGCTCGCCAATCGTTTGCTTGAATGTCCTCAACTTAAGCAAGCCAGGTAGATGACACGGCGCGCCTCTGTCTTTGTGATTATTTTCTCTCGCCCTTCAATTGCGGCAGGCGGGAGTTGCTAGACAATCGGGGCGTGTCCATTGTTAGTCCATCCGCGTATGGACAATCGTTGCATCGACAAAATGAGTTCATATCCGCGAGTCGGTTACGAGCTGGGGGAGGCGTGATTTCTTTGAGAGAGTATGCTCTGTTCATTTGATTGACCAGTAGTTTTGAATCTCCTCTTATTTCAAGGTGTGTTGTGCTTGCTTGGCCAGGGACAATCCTAGTAAGAAAGCTTCATAGTCTTCCAATTGTTGAGTACGGTAAAAATCCAAATTGAACGAATGTGAGAAAACTTCGCGAGATGGAGATACTAGCACTACCCGCTCCTCCGATGTAGATTTGCTAAGGGTGGCGGATCCGTCAAAGTATAAAAGCCACGTCTCTTCTTTGATAACTAAGATCTCTCGGAAACTCACCCGGGCGCATCTTCATGTAACATTGTTGCATCTTCTCCTGGAAAAGTAGCGAGCAACTCTGCAACTGCTTGGCCTTTGATTGCTTTAGGCGGTACACAAGCTATGTCAAATTTCAACATCTGAAGCAGCCACTTTTCTGGTCTCCCTATCAAGGATGGCTTTGATAGTAAAAACTTTATATGGTCATATTTGGAAATGAGCACGACTCTGTTGGATAAGAAATAGTGTCTGAATTTCTAGATTGCATGTACAATGCAAGACATGCTTTTTCGGCTTTTGGGTATTGGAGTTGAGCGTCTCTCATTGTACGGCTGAAGTAGTAGATCGGTCGTTCGATGCCTTCTTCGTCTTCTTGAGCAAGAAGTGCTCCGATGTAACATCACCGGAAGCTATGTAAAGTATCGTGGTTGTCCTTGTGCCGTATTTCATGACGGCGAGTGATAATAGTATCTGCTTTGTATTTTATGGAATGCTTCTTGTTGGGCGATGGTCCATGTAAAACTTACTCCCCTTTCTTGCAGAGGGGTGAACGAAGCAATAGTGAGCCTATCCGAGGAATGAAGCATGGAATATAATTTACCTTGCCATAAACTTTGGAGTTCCTTCACAAGATCGTGGAGGAGGCATGGTAGTAATAGCTTTCGTCTTATGCTGGATCGACTTTGATTCTTCTGCTGTGACCGGGAATCTAGAAACTTTCCTAGGAAACACCAAAAGCACACTTCAGAGGGTTCATCTTTAATTTGTATTCTCTGCATCTTTCAAAAACTTGTCTCAGAACTTCAAGGTGGGATGCTCGAGTCTTCGACTTCACCACCACATCATCGACATAGTCTTCCACTTGCTTGTGCATCATGTCGTGGAATATGGCAGTCATGGCTCGTTGATAAGTAGCACCAGCATTCTTTAATCCAAAGGGTATCATAGTTATTGATGGTGGATTTTCGTTTAAGGCTAAAATTGTAAAAGCCAAACTTAATAAGCCGACATCTGCAGGGATAAAGCTATACGATAAGTGATGAATACTTCTTGGCTTTATTAAAATTCTAGAAACGGAGCATGTGGCAAAATCCCAATATTCGTGAATTAAATACACAAAATTCATCCGAGGTTTGAGCATGTAGCAACAATCCAAAATACCACTGTGAATTTTTAGAATTATTATGATTTTCCTTTGTATTTTACTCGTGATGTTCACTGAGAACTCTCTCCTTATTGGTGTGGCATGACGACCGAGTGTTGCTCTCAACAGATAACACGAATCTCCAAGTGTCAATAATGAGGCCTGCACGAAATACGTCTGACAACATCTCTCGGTGTGTTATACTAGCCCGATTGGCAACATCTCTCGGTGTGTTATACTAGCCCGATTGAGCAACATCTCTCGGTGTGTTATACTAGCCCGATTGAGCATATTTCTAAGGGAAATCGGACTATCCATGTCGATCACTCGAAATAATCACGACCAACAGCAAGTTGGCCGCATGATTCCGACCATCTGACGATCCTCGGCCAGAGCAAGGCTATCACCGCAATGACCACCAGGTGGGCCGTTTATGCCTGGCGGTCGAACACATGTTATGCCCTAAACGGACCACCAAACGCCAGCCTGAAGAAGGATGGCCGGGCCGGTATGGAGTGGCTAGTATTCGCAAGGCTTGTCAAAAACTGTCTCAAAGAAGTCGCGACCGAGTTCAACTTGCGAGCCAAGTTGGATGGCTTGGATCGTTCGGCGATCGATCTAAGTGAAGTGTTGGTACGCATATTGGGGACCATCTTTCATGATTGGCTCTCTCACGACCAAGCCATGGAGCGATAAACATTTGCTCAAAACATGGTCGGGCGTGATTCTTTAAAGCCGTGGAAACACCACTGGCGTCTCAAATTGATCCACGACCATCCAACTTCGCAAGCATGGTTGGATGGCTTAGATCATACACTGACCGTGGAACAAGTACACACATGCTCACCGGCCAAGCCCTAGCGTGGGCCCACACAACCGGCCTCCCCAAAGGAGGAGTGCGGCTTGCTAAACCGATCGGTTGAAGTTGCACGGGGCGTGAACTATCAAAACCCTAATAGGGTTTGCGGCATGTTACATGTGTCGTTATCCGATCACGAGCGTCCATCTTCGCAAGCTTGGATGGAGGGTGTAGATATAGACTTAAAAGGTCCCAAGCATGCCAACATGATCATTGTGGGTCCCGTCTACACATATGACCGATCGCCTATGCAAACCATGGCCGAACACCACCAAATGACGCCCAAGTAGGCATGTCGCGCGGTTTCCAATTCTTTTGCGGCAATGGATTTCTGCCAAGAAATCGATCTCAACCACTCAACTTTGCGAGGTCAAATTGAGTGGCTTAGATCACACCTTCATGAGACAAGAAGGTACGGACGTGTACACCTGCAAGTCGAAATGCACACGCATGCCCTATTCGGTCTGTAAACTCCTCCCATGCTTGGTTTCACCCAGTGAAGAGTGATGCTTGCGCACCTCTTCAAAACCATAAAACTCTATCAATCCGGTCGGCAGATGAGTGTCATAAATCATCTCATCCGTCCAGCTCTACCTGACTTGGTCGAACATCCTGTGCCTAGGAGTTAAATAATCCAATGAGGTGTCGTGGTGATCACCATCCGTCACTCTACCACATGGAGTGATCGCCAAGGGAGGGCTTGCTGTCTGCGGCCTCCAACGATCATTCGAAGATAGCTATGCATGCATGCAGCCGTTTTAAGACGCTTAATTCTTGACTTACTCCGTTAAGCTTTAAAACAGTGATGCTTTATGCATGCTAAGTATATTCGATGAATTACATGCATAGAATACACACTATATTTCATAAATATCGATTTTTTTTTTCCAAAATAACTTAGTTATTTAACCTATCATCGTATGCTACCTTTCAGGTCCCACGATCCACACAATCGGGACATCAAGCATGTCACAACCTGGGATACTTTAATGGGTATTGGTCCGGTTCTAACGCCATCACAAGAGCGTGTCGGGAAGACATGGGGACTGTTAGTGATGGGAGAAGTGGGTAAGGTGTGATCGTGTGACAATCACCACTCCTACATCGCCCCACTCTCCATCACTCCACTTCCTCCACTTCCCACGAGAGACGAGGTTAGGCTTAATGGCTTGTATAAATAGGTTCTCCTCCCTATTTCGTAGCAGATAGAAATCAAGTGTTGATACAACGTATTCAAACACCCAGAGATGATTGCTTACATTATTGCAAGCCAGTTTGATATTCTGATACAAGTCATAAACAACCAACACCTTAACAATCTCAACACCTTCTTCGCTTCCCTCCCTAAGATCAACCCCATCTCCTTTACATCAGACCGAAGCAAGTCTGGAACGGCCATTTCTTGGTTTAGGCCAGAATTGTACAGATTGATCTCTCGAACCAGAAAGCACTCCCGTGCAGTGCATTTGTTTAGGGTTTAGATTCATTTCTCATCCACACACCCCAAATTACCAAAAACAACAGAAATAGTTTTCACCAATAAATAATTGGCGACGACAGTGGGAGATTAATCTCTACAATCTCAAGATTTTCAAAAGGATGGTTGGCCTCGTGGATGATTCTCAATCTACCGTCGCCAATGACGGATCTCAGCCCCAGAATTCCTCAAATTCTGGTAATGTTTCTCACCATCCTTTGAACAATGCCTCACCTATCCATACAGACAATTTATAACGAATTTTTCATATTTCGATACCCCCATTATCTCTGTCGCTCAACCGATGGAGAAATCCCAACGATGGCTGAACTAGCACGGAGGCAAGAAGTTATGGCAAGAAATGTGGACCTGATCAAAGAAGCGATAAACGACATACTCGATCTCCTCATCGAGATGACATCGTATCACAGACGGTTCTCCACATCGCGAGAGATTTATACACTGGGATCGATCCTCGCACGATCCTCCTCGAGTCAATAGTTTCACTATGAACCGGAGGCTCAGGATCGGGAAGCGGCTTCTCTAGTGGAGTTTATGCAAACTTTTACACCTCTCGAAGAATCGGCGGGTGGAGACGTTTGTCGCCAATCAACCGTATAGCCACTAGACGTACATTTAGCCCCTTTGCGTCCGTAAATATCGAAGACACCCGTAGATAACCGTGAATAATGTCACATTTACAAAAGGCGACATGATAGTGGAGGGAAGGTCACTCTAGGAGCCCTACATGTTACCGCATCAAGGATTCGAGAGTTCCAGAGGGCCATCGCCCAGGCACGGGAGCGTCTTCGAATGTGATTACTCTCAAGACTCTCAAGATGGCAAAGGTTCGCTCATGCAAGATCATACGGAAGCCTACCACGATGACAGACATTGAAGGAAACCAAACCAACACGTACGGGTATGTCAATCTGAATTTATCTGTAGGGCCAGATCGATCAAAGTTGAAATTCGAATTCATAGAAAAGGAGCCGGACTACCATATGATCTTTGGGAGACCGTGGCTTCATGACAATGGATTGTCCCTTCGATGTATCATCAGTGCAGAGACTATGTCGAATAAAAAGTCATTTGTATTCTGCATGCCTGTCTCCCTTACGCACCAATATGTGGAGTGGAGTTATTTGAACCAAGAGAAGCTCATGAGAAGAACCAGACAAAGTTCATTGCATCCCACTCCCCACGTGAAATCAATCAGGAGGAGGACCCAGTGCAGAGGCCTCAAGATGCATCTTTTGCCGACAAGGCGTTCTTCATCCCGGTGAAACTGACAAACCACGTTCACACTAAGAGGGAGACTGATGCCCAGTCTCCCCACCCATTTAAATACTAAAAAAACAACGATCCACAAGAAGAGGTGTTGGATGCTCCATGACATCTGCAAGACGGCACCAACTCCACGACTGATGAGCTCGAAATCGTTAATATCGGGAATAAAGAATCTCCCTTGCCTATCTCCATCAGCTTAACTTTGTCCACGGATAAGCGTACGAAGCTCGTCCAGTTCTCAAAGAATATCGGGACATATTCGCTGGACGTATGAAGAAATGATCGGTTTAGATGAAAAATCGGTCACCCATCATCTACATGTCATACACGGATCCAAGCCGACCAAATCTCCGAAGCAATTCGGGCACGAGGAGGAAGATCAATTCAAGACTCGAGACTGTGGTTGCTAGTCACGGCTTCATCAAACCGCTTCATCATCCGGCACGGTTTGGCTAATGTGGTCGAGTTGAAAAATAAAACGAACGATCCTTGCTGTCGCGTGGATTTGAGAGACTTTGAACAAATGCCGACACAGAAAAAGACGATTTTCCTCTTGCCTAACATCGATGTTAGTAGACACCACTAGCGACACGGCATGTTCTCTCTCCATGGATGGATGTAGAGGCTACAACCGAGATAAGGATGTATGAGCATGCAAGTAAGACAGGCTTTTTCAAACCCCTATTGAAAACTTTTATTATACCGTAATGCCGTTCGGTTTGAAGAATGCCGGTGCGATTTATCAACGCGCCATGATGGCAATCTTCCATGACATGATGCATAAGCAAATTGAAGACTACGTGGATGATATAGTAGTCAAATCCAAGACTCAAGATATCCTCACAATGCCGCTGCCGTGAACCGTGGAGCTCCAAAGCTTCATGGGCAAGGTGAATTCGACGTTTTATACCTAGCTTAGCCCAGCTCGTTGCTTCATTCACTCCCTTGCTGAAGAAAGAATCAAGTTTCGTCAGTTGCACTACTACATGAAGCGTTTACAAAGATTAAACGAAGATATTGTCATCTTCAAATCATCACAAAGGGTTCGCTTTATTATGTCGGCGAGAACGGGTCTTACATCTTCGAGATACTGAGCCGACACCTCAAGGTGTAATTGCGCATCAATAGGGAGGTACCTTGTCAATCATAGATTTGTTAAAAACCAAGTGACTTTGACATCCTCGAACTCCGTGAAGCCGCTAAACGCTCGATTGCGGCGACAAAGATCTATTAGAAACATCAAGCCTGCCCGTGTGAAGAGCCTCACGGTGTTGGTAGAAGCATATATTTCTGGCGGAAATACAACCTTGCTTTTGTAGCGGCCACATTTGAAGAGTAAGAGGAAAACCATCGAGATACAACATCCTGCGCCACAACTCGAACTCGATCTGCATGCACGACCGCCACAATGATGAAACAACGTCCAAGATATTCTATATCCATGCTCGACGGGTGGCGAAGCATCAATAAGAGACGTTTAATTTAGTCTCAGTGAAAAGTAGTCATGTTACCAAAGGAGATTGCACACGGGACTTAAGAGGAACTTCCATACTCTTCAAAGACACGATCCAAAGTGGTAATGGCAAATGAGTATGGTAGATGCTTGATAATCGCCCATCTCAAAGATGGTGAATTTAGAGAGATGCAAAACGCCATCATTCTAAGATGTCCGAAGACGATGATATACTCAAAGAAAGCAGACGTGTTGCCAAAGGTCGCTGATATTCACGGACGTCTATGAAAACGCAACGCGCACGTAAAAACTATGCATCATGAACCCAACATGACAACATCTATCAAATGAAGGCTCGGAGGATACTCGTGGGCAGGGACTGTCTCCCTCCTTTTCATTCCATGAAGTGACATCAAAATTAACTTCTCCCCTCTAATAATGAGGCAGACTCTGCCACTATATGAAAGGCTACGAGTTCGTGCTCGTAGCTGTCTTTTCTTTTCCTTCAGTCGCTTCGATCCATTATGACTAGGCAGTTGTTAGAGCTTCCATAGCAACAACCACTCTGGGACGAGAACATGTAAATCACGTTTTGGGAGGCGAGGCTCGGCATGAAGTTCCTTCACCCGATCGGTGAGATTTCTTCAACACAAGAGAGATGGTCAATCGAGAAGCATGTAATTGAGGAAGTTAACCGGCGTGCCGCCTAACGCTTTCTCCTCCGGAAGAAGCCTCTTCAACGATCGCTCTAGGAGAAGCTTCCTCAACGCTCCCTCAGCGAAGCTTGCTTCACTGAAGCCTCTTGATGATCGCTCTAGGAGAAGCCGCTTCAACGCTTTCTCCTAAAGAAGCTTGCAACGCTCCCTCCGTGAGCTTGCTTCAACATTCACTCGAGAAGAAGCCTCTTCAACGATCGCTCCAAATAGTAGTTTGCTTCAACGCTCTCTCACGGGCAGTTAGCTTCAACTCACCGCTTTAAAGCTTACTATCTCCGAGATGATATCTTAACATGATCATCTTTGTTCATTTTCAAACAACCACAATTAAATCGAAGTGGAAAAGAGAATATTCATTATGGAGAAATCAGTGTTAATGGTTAGAGCCGGGTATGTATATGAAAAAGAAAATGTCTAGCACATGACCACGGCCAGTGAAGCATGCTTCCCTAAACGTGGAAGACCATGCACGGCCCCTCGTTTGATCGAAGCAGGCGCAGTAGCCCCACGAACGAAGCAGGCACAACAGTCCGTCGATTAGGCACAGTCCCACAATTGAGCGAAGCAGGCGCAGTATCCCCACGAACGAAGCAGGCGCAACAGTCCGTCGATTAGGCACAACCCCACGATCGATCGGCGGGCCACGGCCCCGTTCGAGCGAAACAAGCACCCGAAAATAGCCAACGCTGAAGCGGGCACGGGGCCGGCTCTTGACCGAAGCATGCTCGTTCGAAGCCGAGCATAGCAAGGTCAATCGAAGCCGGAAAAGACCGACATTCGAGCGGAGCAAGCACTGAAACAGGCTCTCGGCAAAGCAGGCAAGACCGACATTTGAGCGGAGCAAGCACGAGCAGATGATCTCATGAAGGTGCAAGAAACTCTTGCCAAAAAATCGATTGACATGTTTAACCTGACGAAAAGAGTTTGCAATTATCTCAAAACTCTCAACGACAAGATGTCGAGAAAATCTCGGGAGAAAGGAAAAGCCAAAGAAACATCTTCGGTTGTTGATCCACAAAGTCACTCCTATCCATGTAGTAGATGGTGATGAAGTCCACAAGAATTTGTAGATAACCCACCAACAAAGGAACACCAGGGCTTCATTACTCGTGAGGACATGAAACGCTTCATGGAGGATCGAGGAAAATACAAAATCATCTCATTCCCGTCATAAACTTCCATACCCTGCATCGCTACGCAAATAATTCCTCTCCCCTAAGAGCTACATTTCCCCAACGTCCACATCAGTACAACGGAACAAGGAACGCTCGATAACACGTCTCTCGATTCCTTGAGGCACTAGGGAGAGCATGAACATGACGAAATGATCCCGATCTAGAGAGCCTTCTGCTGGAAAATCTCCTGTTCGGACTTTCTCGGACTCCGTAGGCGACCAAGCGATCGACTGATAGCTGCTTTGGAAGAGCAAAATCTGCAAGGTCGAGGAATCTCGAAGCATCAGACGCCTAGTCAACAATCGCACAATCTCCGACCTTCCACAAATGTTGTTGCGGAAAAGGAGCAAATAGAAAGTCGAATCACGGCGCAAGCACGTTTCTCCTAGCTCCTCACAGAAATCACCAAGAAAGGGTAGTCAAATCGGGGATGCACAAGCTCCAACTCAAAATGCGAGATCCAGTAAACGGCTTCCTTTCTCCATCGAAGATGTGATCGAACTCTTTGGATGTCCGGATCCCGGATGGTGCACCAAGTTGCCATATGTCGGAAAATAACCAATCAAGAAGAAATGGAGAACCCTCGCTCTTGCCATTTCCAGGTTCGTGATCATCCCACCGGCGACTTCGGGATCTTGAAGCGTATATTCAAGGAAAAAGTCAAATCGGGGATCTTAACTTGGGAGGCCCAGGAAAGAGTACACAGGGACCCTCTTCCAGTCAGAACTTTCACAATCTCCGAATAGCCATTCAAAGAAGCAGTTCAGTCATTGATCGAGCATGTATGCGAATTGCTTTATCTATCAAAGGTTAAAAGGGGAAACATGTTCACGTCTTTGAACCATATAGTATCCGGGAAACGTCTACTTATTCTAGAAGTGCCTCCCGAACCTCCAGCCATAGACAAGAAGATGCATGACTGGGGACTTCTTACCGCAGTCCATCTTAGAGGAAATGAATTCAGAAGAATGTTGATCGATCGCCATCAACGCCATTCCACTGAAAACCCTCAGACCCGCAGGCATCACTCGACAAGAAGTTGTTCGTGATCCCATCTCAATCAGAGATCATGAAGGAACTCTCAGAGATGCTCATGGCTACATCATCTCAAGATGAGAATAGGCTCAACCTGAACTGAAAGCAAGTTTTGCATACTCAAGGAACATCCATGGTATGACCCAGTCTCATATCGAGCATGGATCCATGATTAAAATATGGCTGCGACAAAGCACCCTTAGTTGCACATCTTTTCAGAAGAAATTTCGGATCCAAAGATTTGACGGACATCCCATAATCGAGCACTTGGAGAAATTTCGAACTTTAACGAGATTGAAGAAAGAACTTGCAATAGATGCATAGACATTCATCAAGAGGTTCCGCACTCGGGCCAGTCTTGTTCCTTCCATGTATATGTCATTTATTTCCTCACATGTTATCCTAGCATGGGGACTCAATTCTGCTAGCAACTTTACAAGACGTTATGAGTGGGTAATCTCACTCCAGCAATATTTTACCAAGTGGTTGATCGAATTTTAGATAGTCGTAAATAAGGTTGTCGTTCACTCGGACTTGATGAAATTGAATTTTAGTTTAAAATTATAAAACTAGCAAATATATAGAAAATAATAACAATGTTTGAGTAGGTACTAGGACTAGATTCCACCAAATATTCAAATTCACGCGATTCACCTATTTATTCTAAACCATTATAGCTCATTCAATAAGAATTTTGACTCTATTTCTTTGCCTAAGGTAGATTCTCAAAACATTAATTGTAAATATTAAGCATGGCATATCAAAAGAATTAATCCTAAGCATAAACCATCAAACGAAATGACAATTAATTAAGAAAAATCTTTTCCTAATTTAATTTAATGCAAATAGTCATATAAATAATTAAATGAGTTTACCACATGACGAATTTTGGTTTCCTCCGTCGTCTCGAGAGAAAGGTTTAGCTCCACATAGTGAAAAACAAGCTCAAAATATATTTTTATAGCTCAAATGGTGTTTACAAAGAAGAAATGGTAACTCGGGGAATTCGCAACGCTGATATGGCGTTACAGAGATCACCGTTACAATATTTGTCACAACGAAGATAACGTTACAAATCGGCCGTTACAAAGCGTGACCCAAAGATACGACCCTTGAAACGACGAGTTCTCTATGGTTTTATGTTCTTCGGGTTTTCTTCCCTGCAAGACGAGAATACCAGTCTGCTGACTTCTTTTCTTCTCTGTAGCCTCTCCAAACTCTCGATGATCTCTTTTCTGACTCCCAACGTCTATTTATAATCAAACATCCCCGAAATATCACATCATAATTGCATATAATCTTCTCATGACTCGGCAATGAAGAAAGATTATTTTCTCCCCTTTTATCTCCTCCACCGAGTTACGGTGGTATTGATTTACGTATAAAATCCTTTTTATAACTTATTCACACTCCTATTTGCCGCCGCACACACTGGAGCATGTCACGGATCGAGTCAACATCTTTCCGACCACCCCAACCATACTCCCGTATTAATCTCACACATTATGCTCCCGAAACTCCGAGAATACCTTCACCTTCTCTTTTTTCTCAAATCAACGAAAATATCCCCCTTTTAGAATTTATGACTCATACCTACCATGTTTAGATAAACAAAAGTCAACCCAATATTAATCAAGAAATCAACTAAAATCTCGTCCAAATCATCTCCAACAAATTACGCAGTTGACACAATTATTTTCCCACTAAAAATCGGTTTCAAACGGAGAAGATGACCTCCCCCTATCCTGTACAGGTGTGCGAATAGCAGGTGGATGTCTAGGGGTGCAAATAGCAGCTAGTGTGCCCCTTAATTAGTGGAGTTCCCCATAGTAATAGGTTACCCCATATCCAAAACTGCGAGTCCGAATATCATGTGTCCTCTGGGTGCCTTTAGCAACTTTTCGAGCCGAATTTTCCAAAAATGTTTATTGCCCAAAAATGCCTACAAACACACAAAAACCATAATTAGATATCGAGCACTAACAATACGAACATTGAGAACAAAATAGACACAAAAATGTATATCATCAAATACCCCAAACTTATTATTTGCTAGTCCTCGAGCAAATCTAATCTTAGAAAATAAAAATGACTACACTTTAGCACGTGCGACAGTAGTTAAAACCGCTAGGTGGCCCTAGCTTTATGGAGTGTTGTCTCGGAGGGATTACTTAGGTGTACCCACAAAACCTTTACTCCGGACCCTAGCTATCTACGCAAAACCTTGAAGGCACTAAAGAATCTCCTTGGTTGGCATACTCTCATTGACTATAGGAGGAAGTACCACGATGCGAAATTCCAATTGATGTACACGAGTTTGCACTCAAGCATACTAAAATTCATATAAGTGTGAGCTCTACTCGGATAGTTTACGTACATAACCGGAGTCAACCAATCACATGGAAAGATTAAGAAGATGGATGTGTAGAAAAACGTAGATGGTTTTGATGTTGACTAAGGTGAACCTATCCTAATGGACTGAGATACCGGTCTGACTAATATCAACACAGCTGGCATATACAAGGGAACCAGTGATGAGCACGCAAGTGTGATGCATTTTCACCCATAAATACATTAGCTGTGACTCATTTTTATCACTAATAAACTTCTTTGCGGTGTTTTTGGGCAATAAACGTTTTTTGAGAAAGCGGCTCGAAAAGTTGCTAAAGGCACCTCCGGAGGACATGTGTTATTCGGACTCTCATTGTTGGTTAAGGGGCACCCTCATTTGATATGGGGCACCTTCTTTACTATTTGCACCCAAGGCGCCACTTCTATTTGCACCCATTCAGTTGGGGACACCATCTCCTTCTTGGTTTGATACATTTGTTTTGGGGACTTTTCATGCAAAGTGGGGTTCCCAAGATCAATTCTAGAGATTTTCTACAGATTTTTCTAGCGATTTGGTTTAGGAATGAGTGTCATGCCAAAGCGGGCTTGGTAATGAAGAGTTTTGCGGAAAAAAAAAAAAAAGAGAAGAAGTTTAAAATGTTTTCGAAACGCACGAGAGAAATCCAGAGAGATACTTTCGGCTTTGGTTATAGAGATCGTATGTTATGAGGAGATTTTGTTGCAGTTACCAGACTCGCTATGTACGGGATGTCCACGTGTTCTAGAGCGAGGAAATTTGAATTTTTGGTATTCGTTTGAAAACAGATAAGGCAATAAACTTTGGGATTTGCTCGTGTTGTTTTGTAGAAGTTATGTGGAGATTTATTCCCTGCAAGAGTTCTACTCACTCTGGGATGTGTATGGCACGCGTTTGGAGAGATTTGGTAGTTACAGATCACGAAAGGAAGGAGAATAAGGAATTATGTCCTTAAATGGCAGCCGAGAATATCATTCATGAATGGAGAATTAGTTGCATTAACACAGAACTATTATCGTTCCTATGGGTTTAAATAACTGGCTGGAAGGTCAGAGAGGAGGATTGAGAGTTAGGGAAAGAAACAGAGCGTAGAATAGAAAGGTGCGAGAGGTTTTTACCTTGCTGTCGTAAATCGAAGAACACGAAAAGAGGAACCTAAAAGCGCCATGAGGACTGTCGTTTATGAGCAGTAATTTGACAGGTCTTCATAACGATTATATTCAAATCTGCTGACATCTAGTTTGAATTTGCGCAACATATGCTTTGTATGATGGATTATAACTTTTATTTACGTTGCAAATTGATTTGCTTTTAGTTTTCACCTCTTGTAAACACTTTTCAAACTATGAATATCAATTTTGAGCGTGTTTCCAACATGAGGAGTTAAACCCCTACACTAGGTCGAAGGAGGAATCCGAATTTTATGCATAGGTAAATTTATTCTATTCTCTATATAACTTTTGCACTAATTAAAATAGAATTATGATTTTGATTAATTAGTTATCATTTTATTTGATGGGTCATGCTTGCTTAAATGTTTGATGTCCCATGCTTACGATTTTAACTAATATTTTGAGAATCTACTTTGGAAAATAAGAGTCGGCGTTATTTTATTTATTGAGGCGATAATTGTTGAGAATAAATAATTGAGCCTTATGATATGAATTCGGTGGAGTCCTAGACCCAGTGCCTCTCCCCTTTGTTTATTATTTTCATTAAATCTTTAAATTTAATATTCACAAGTCTTAGAGTTCGAATATTTATTACTACAACGACAATTAAAAAAAAAACTTATCATTTTGGCGCCGCCGACGCGAACTTGTTTTTTGATTAATTTTTAGGTTTATTTTAATTTGTACAGTATTTTTATTTCATTTTAGATTTTTTTTCCTTTTTATGCGTTCCTTTTTATATTTCTTTTCAGAGACTTTTTGAGGATGATGATTTCTTCTGAGGAGACGTCACCTAAGATGACGCTGGCGGAATATAAGCGTTGAAAGTCAAATTATCGAGGGAAACCTCATGCGAGATGACGCTTGCGAATATAAGCGTAGGCAACGGTATGGAGTTTACTGCTCCACATGAGGTAAGTGAAGAATCCCCGCTAATGATATGAGAAGAAATTACAAATACACACCACCTAGTTTGGAACAAAGAATGAGAATTCTGAATGCCAAAATTATTTAATGATGATGATGATCGAGTCTTGTAGTGACTCTCCCGTTCAGATTGAGAATTTGTAAATGACCCTGTAGATGATTGTGTAGATGATTTGCCTAATTCCATAGATGAATCTATCTCACAAGATAATTCACGAACTTAGAGGTTGTTTCTAGACCCTGGACTTCCAAAAGTTACCTAATTTAGGGTTAGAATTGTGTGCTTCTAAAATTTTATTGGGGTACTTTGCATCTAAATACCCAGAGGACTTGCCTATTCCTGGTATAGTACATGAGCCGATTGATAATTCCTCAGTCTCAATAGAATCCCCATATTTTGTTCTTTACGCACTTCCTTGTGCATTAAAAACTTGATTTAGGGGTAAATCTTGGTTTTTGATAGTTTAGGCGTCCCAGCGTTTTCATGACATAAGTGTGGAAGGTCGCCGTTTGTAAATATTGTATTTTGGGTCGATCCCAAGTTTCGGGTTTTTAGTTTATGGGAATCCTTTTTGTACATTCCAGTAGGTGTGTTTTTATTTTTTTTTATTTTTTCGTTTACTTTTTGCATCTTATGAATTTCCCATCTTAAGTTTTGCGTTGGAGGACTCAATTACATTGAGGACAATGTAATGTTTAAGTGGGGAGGGTTAACTTTACTTTACTTTTTCGGGAACCACTTTGTTGGCGGGTCAAAAAAAAATTTATTATTATAATTGTTAGCCTTATGACCAGCTGTGTAGCGGGTCTATTTTCATGTATTTTCTTATTATGACCAGCTGTGTAGCGGGTCTCTAAAAAAATTAAAAATTAAATAAAAAATAAAAATGAATGATCAGCTGTGTAGCGGGGTCCATAAAAAAATATATATTATGATTGTTATGGTTATGACCAGCTGTGTAGCGGGTCTTTTCTTTTTTCTTGCATGTTATGACCAGCTGTGTAGCGGGTCTCTAAAAAAAAAAAAATGTGTCGCGAGTCTTGTGTATGGCATTTGTCATGACCAGCTGTGTAGCGGGTCTAACTCTCTCTTATATGACCAGTTGTGTAGCGGGTTAATTTTCTGTTTTGCTCGAGGACTAGCAAATTGTAAGTGTGGGGGAATTTGATGAGCACGCAAGTGTGACGCATTTTCACCCATAAATACATTAAACTTCTTTGCAGGTGTTTTGGGCAATAAACGTTTTTTGAGAAATCGGCTCGAAAAGTTGTTAAAGGCACCTCCGGAGGACATGTGTTATTCGGCCTCTCACTGTTGGTTAAGGGGCACCTCATTTGATATGGGGCACCTTCTTTACTATTTGCACCCAAGGCGCCAACTTCTATTTGCACCCCATTTAAGTTGAGGGACACCATCTCCTTCTTGGTTTGATACATTTGTTTTTGGCGGGACTTTTTCATGCAAACTGCTGGGGTTTCCTAAGATCAATTCTAGAGAAATTTCTCGATTTTACTCGGCGATTTAGTTTAGGAATGGTGTCATGCCAAACAGGCTTGGTAATGAAGAGTTTTGCGGAAAACAAAGAAAGAAGTTGTCGTATTTTCAGAAACAATCAGAAATCACAGAGAGATACTGCTTTCAAGGTTTATGGAGATACGTATGTTATGAGGAGATTTTGTTGCGGAGATACTCGACTTTCAGATTTTGCAGCTGAATTTTTGGTATTCGTTTGAAAACAGATAAGGCAATAAACTTTGGGATTTGCTCGTGTTGTTTTGTGGAAGTTATGTGGAGATTTATTCCCTGCAAGAGTTCTACTCACTCTGGGATGTGTACACGCGTTTGGAGAGATTTGGTAGTTCTGAGATCCAAAGGAAGGAGAATAAGGAATTATGTCCTTAAATGGCAGTGAGAATATCATTCATGAATGGAGAATTATTTGCATTAACACGAACTATTATCGTTCCTATGGGTTTAAATAAGCTCGCCGAAGGTCGTGAGAGGAGGATTGAGAGTTAGGGAAAAAACAGGCGTAGAATAGAAAGGTGCGAGGAGTTTTTAATGCTGCGAGTAAACCGAAGAAGAACAATGGTCTTGACAAAAAAGGTGCGGTTTTTCTCGCGAGGATCATCGTTTATGAATAGTAATTTGATTGTCATACATGAATGATTATATTCAAATCTACAACATCTAGTTTGAATTTACATGACATATGCTTTATAGGTGGTTCGCAACTTTTATTTACGTTGCAAATTGATCGCTTTTAGTTTTCACCTCTTGTAAACACTTTTCAAACTATGAATATAAATTTTAAAGCGTGTTTCCAACATGAGGAGTTAAACCCCTGCAATTGGGTCGAAGGAGGAATCGAATTTTATGCATGGGTAAATTTATTCTATTCTCTATATAACTTTTGCACTAATTAAAATAGAATTATGATTTTGATTAATTAGTTATCATTTTATTTGATGGGTCATGCTTGCTTAAATGTTTGATGTCCCATGCTTACGATTTATAACTAATATTTTGAGAATCTACTTTGGCAAAATAAGAGTCGGTGTTATTTTATTTATTGAGCGATAATTGTTGAGAATAAATAATTGAGCCTTATGATATGAATTCGGTGGAGTCCTAGACCCAGTGACTCTCCCCTTTGTTTATTATTTTCATTAAATCTTTAAATTTAATCTTCACAAGTCTTAGAGTTCGAATCCTTATTACTACAACGACAATTAAAAAAAAAACTTATCAACCAGCGGGTGATAATCCTAACTCTAGGTCAACACAATGGCATATACAAGGGCTCCAAAGTGGTTTAGCTTTATTGAATTTATTCCGGTTGATCAGATGGTCTGGTCTCAATTTTTTTTTTTTTTTTTTTGTTTGTTTGTTTCTATCTCAATCACAATATTTCACCCAACCACTTATAAGAAAATAAAAACACAAGGTGAAAAGGATTCAACGAGATATGGCGAAACTACCATGTTTTTTTTTTTTTTAATTCTAACACCCGAGCTCTGTGCTTTTATGAATAGACTCTTTAGATGTTTCCATCTAATCAGATTGGTTCCTCAACTCCTATAACCAAGATGCTTCCATCCACTTAGATTGGTTAGTACCATCCTTAATAAACATAAATTTCTAGGCTCTAGAGTTTATTTATTGCAACTAAAAAGTTTCTCCCATACCCCAAACTTAAATCTAACATTGTCCTCAATGTTCTAAAGATAAAATTAAAAGCATATGAACAAGGAGAAAGCTGTTACCATTTGAAGCAAAGAGTTAAGGAAAGATATTACCGTATTTCATGAGATTGGGTTACCTCCCAAGAAGTGCTAAGTTTAACGTCTTGACTTGAGACCAAGAAAGGATGAGTCACCTTATAGAATCATAAAGTAATAGCTTAATAATGCGGATCACCAAAACCAAATAGAGCTATCACAAGTAAAAGGAATGCTGCCCAACATGCCAAGAAAATTAACAAATAAAGCACAACCTTGTCTAGTTTCTGTTTAAGACAACTACATCTAGCCGTGGTTCGGAGTTCAGGTTCTATAACAGGGTCTAGATAAAATATTTCCATGGGTTGCATTTCCTCATAAGTTAGATCCGAATGTTCAGGTTCTAGAGTCTGGAAAAACTCAAATAAAAACTTAGAAGCACATAATAATAACCTGAATAACTGGGGATCCTCTGAGTCAATCAGATTTGACTCACACATGTGACCACAATGAGAGTGGTGGTGTTCCTTAAACAAATGTGTTGACCCTAATCTCCTAAAGTAATTAGGTTTAGTCTCAAAACACAATAACTGACACATTTCAAATTCAAACGTTCCCACAATTGGAATAAAATTTTTTGGTGGGAAAACAAAATCAATCTGGGTATCATAGCCTGGGTAAACCACATCAACCAGAAGATGGGTTTCTAACAACTGAACTTCTTCCTGGATATTATTAGGTTCGAGAGAGCTAGTATGACGGTAATATGGCACAATGGTTGAGGCACATATATCAAGTCCCAAGTGAGGGACCTTTCTAAGACTTAAAGCACACGGAGAATGATAATCACCCCCAAACTTAGAGTTTTCAGTGTCTCTAGAAAGACTAGTCACAACTTCCCTAATTTCTAGGTCATCAGATTCTGGAAATGGTCAATTGATTCTTCTAAGTCAGGTTCATCCTCACTCATCTCTACGAGTTCACTTTCTTTGTCTAAGACTATTGTTTCTAAATCGCTAGACTCAAAAATAAACTCGTTCCTCTAAACCTTCGTTGGCTTCGTGAAAAGGAAATACTACATCGTCTAAAGCTGGGATATTTCTAGTCAAATCCTCGTCCTTTTTGAATAGGTGAATAATTATTAGAATTATTTGGATTTGTACTAGAAATAACATTATCATTGTAAAGCTCAATTGGAGTAATAAATTCCTGATCACTATGCCTATATGTATCTGATTCTTCATCAACACTATCCTCATCATAATCATCATTATAATAACATGAAAATGGTTGAACCTCATCTAAACAAGTAGTGTTACCAATTCTAACCTCGTCATCTTGATTATGTGAATAACTATCTTCATTTTCAAAGGTACTATTGGAAACACTATATTGGAATTTAAGATTATTTCGAGGAGTTATGTTCTGGGCCTCTAACAAAAGATTTTGAATCGACTCACATGACTTCCTTATGGTATCATGACTCGACTCACATGACTTCCTTATGGTATCGTGTATATAAGGTTCACTCATTGGTGCATTTTGTTTATTCATTTCTAACACAAACCTATTTGTAGTCTCAGTTAATTGTTTGAGAGACTCTTCTAGAGGAAGAACAGGTTCAGAAGGATCATAATAGGGACTAGTTTTATGTTATAAACCTAAAGTTTAATCACTAAGATGCCCTTTGTGTCTAAGATTAGGGTTTACATACCTTGGGCACCAAGTCTCCTATCTATATAAATAGAGACTTGAACTCTGTATTCTATACACATATTAATGGAATTCTCTATGCATCTTCTCCCTATTTTCTATCTCATTCCCTATTTACAAGACGTTATCACGCACGTTTGCTCTATCCATGGAAACATAAAAGATTAACTACATCTATATCTAACTCTCTCTTTTGATTTGATTTTTTTTTCTTCTTTAGTTAATTGAAAGGATGCTAATAAATCTTCTATCGGTTTATTGTCGATTTCTATGGTACACAAACCATATGGAGATAGTTTGTATGTGATCTCGGATCACGGCATCACGCAGATCAAAACGAACGATTGGGGTTGTGAACTTTTTGTTTTATTCCTTTTGTTTTTATACGCTAACCATTGTTTGTTTCTGTTGCCGACATAGACAAGTTTTTTTTTTAATTTTATTTTGATTTGAACATGTAGAGCATCTTTCTTTTTTGACATAAACTGTATCGAACATATATACACATACACGGTGATAGTGGTGGAGTGAACGAACTATTCCACCATCAATATTAAGAAGGAGTGTTTTCTTTACTTCTCGGATTTTATACATCCTTGTATTTTATACATATTCCACGTATCACCGTCTACTCCCTTCTTATGGATTTTATACATCCTTGTATCTGACGGTGAGATTATGATTGATGTAATTCTCAGAGTTATATTTGCGGGTATAACTAAAATCCGTTGGAAACCCTACAAAGATATGGTCTATATTTATGGGATCGATGTGGGTGATCAATTTTTTTGGAATAAGTTGATTTTCCTTTCTTTTCTCATCTTTTAATAGAGAAAAAACAAATCCATGGAAAGATGGTTTACAGTTTTTATTCCTTTAATAAAACTGTAATCACCAAAAATTGGTGTTACCATAATTTAATTATTTTTACGGTAACTAATCACGTGCATGGTTGAAAAACCTCCGGCCAGTTAATATTGGTATCTTTGTCCATTGGACAATGATCATGTGATTGCATTTGGTTTCTATTCTTTACAGAAACCATTCTTTACCACACAATGGTATATCGTTTTACCATTTACCAATTGGTATTAGTTTTCTCCATAAATTCTCTATAATGAGATGTAAAATTGGCATTCTAAGTATTTTTAGCCAATTTTGCTTTTTGATTTCTATTCCTCCAAAGAAATCTTCATCAACCAAAAAGTTTTCTATATAGAAAAATGACTACGATTTCTTTATTTTCCCCAAAAGAAACATGTAAACCAATTAGAATTGGTACTCTATCAATATTACGAAGATTGTATATCGTTATTATGGTATTGATACCCGAGGAATGAATGCATTCTTGTTGGATATTTTTTGCAAATTTTTTTTTCCTTGTGGTAATAATCTCCAAATTTAGATCTGTTCAACTTGAAGTTGGAACATCCCCGGACCCTAAATGTCGAAGGGTGCGCACCCGGCTTGTTAGGCCATATAATTAGTCCTTGTAGTGACTATATAGATCTTGATATAATTTTCTTTCACAAAGAATGTGTCGATAATTTGATTCTAAATCATTATCTTGTTCGCCTTAGAGGTCACAAATTATTTGGAGATTTATGGCTGTAACCAATAAAATCCATGGTTGATGTTCAATTTTCGGACATTTTTTTTATGGCTCTTGAAGTCAACCGTCCAGAAATTATTATGAGTATATGTCCTTGAGTAAATCGGATAATACTTTACGATTGTTTTCGTATATGAGACGAAAATATTTCCGCCATAATCAGGGGGAGACTATACACAACTAGACGTTGGTGTTCATTAAAGTTATATTAAATTCTCTCCCATCACGATCAAATCGATTAAGGCTGTCAATATATGATTGGCGTGAAATTTCACATTTTTGTTTTATATAAGCTTTTGCCTCTTATGAGGAAAATCTAGTCACATCTCGTAAAATAAGTAGCGTTCCATTAGAGGCTACTTGTAATGCTCCAATTGAGTGTACCAAAACACCATTCACATTCTCAAAATGAATATCTCATCCCTTGATGATGATGAGATTATAACGCTTGTGGGCGCTGGTACCAATAAATTTAAATTTTTCAAATTATGCATATACTTGAGAATTGTGTGGATCGTGGTAAATAAAAATGATTGTCGAATATCCATTTAAAGTAGCTACTGAAATAAATGATGGTGGTTTTGAACCCCTGCGGAGGAATATCGACAATGTGATTGGTTGGCATACAATCAATTAGGTTGGATTAATTCTTGATCAACGCAATTTTGGATCCAAACTTAACACCTTAAACATGCTAAGTCTATTAATTACAGTTGGTGTAGACATTATGCGTAGATTATACGAGAAATTTGTTCGTCTGGCAAAACGATTTGGGGTCTTATTTATTTTATTCCATTTTCGGACCCTAGGATTGATTTATTAATTGTTCTCTTTATACAATGCACTTGGCGTGGTAACCTCATGTTGCATTCATACAAGAAATGTGGTCGAAGAACATATTGTATTTGTAATTGTAGTTGCAGGAAATCCTACACTACACCCCTCACTAGAAT